>JAODAL010011135.1:0-101449 GCA_025379985.1 Phyllomedusa bahiana | reverse complement strand
ACGCTTTTGGGGGGGGGAAATTTCCTCGGGTTGCCCTTTCCCTTTTAACCCCTTTTCTCGCACACTTTTATGCCAAGAAACAACGAAGTTTAATCTGCAAGGGACCTCCCGCCGTTCTGAGCAGATTGTGAGGCCTCAGTTCCCTTCTCATTTATCTCACAGATATATGAGCTCTTATCTGTCCTTGACCACACGAGGTCCGACGTACCGGGAGGGCTGGGCAGGGAGTTGCAGGGTTCCCTCTCGGAAAGAGGACTGGGAAAGGCTAGTGTCCTAGCGTACAAGGCACTTACTCCCTGGCGGTTACAAGAGCTCAACTTTAAGGTGATGTCGCGATGGTACCGTGTACCTGCCATGCTCCATGCCGCCTTTCCCACGGTCCCTGAGTCTTGCTGGAGATGTGGATCCGCGGTGGGCACCATGAAACATATATGGTGGGATTGCCCAGAGATTCAGCCTTTCTGGATTAAGGTGATAGAGGTAATAGAGAGGGTAGTGGGAATAAGGCTGCAGAATGACCCTCGAGTACTGCTTCTGTTTATTATCCCCCTTCCCATGTCGGTCCTACAAGGCAGCCTAACAGTGTTCATGTTAACCGCTGCTAAGGCCTTGATACCCCGACTGTGGAGATCTACTGAAACTCCTACTGTCGCGGGATGGTTTAAGGAGATTTTTTCCCTCCAGTGTATGGAGGAACTCAGGGCCGACAGGGGAATTTCAATGGATAAATACTATACCACATGGTCAGAATGGTTGCCATTCTGTGCTTCACCGGAGTATGCGACTCTAGCATGAGAGGCTTCTTGAGTGTCTTGGGAAGACCTTTGCTACGGATCCCCCACCCGAGTGCATTTTTCCTCATGAGACACTGGATAGAGGGTGCCCCCCCGTTTCCTTTTGTGATCTTGGACCCGATGGCTATTTCTTTTATTAACTGTTAGGACAAATGTTTATTTTTTACGGGTGGGGGGACAGTTAAAAATATGATATGGGCATCATTAGGTGCAATGTTTATAGATTTCTAGAATGTTTTATTACTGTCATTATGCTTTTGAGCTTTCCGCGGGAATGTATCTGCCTCCTAGACTTTCTCCCCTGGCCGATCTGGTCAACTTGACGCCTTCGCGCCAGGTGTGAATTTCTTATTGTGATATTATAGTTTTGATACTACTGCTATATTCTCACTACGTACTGTATTGTCATTTACTCTACTATGTTTGTAACACTATGTTTTCAATAAAGCCTGTTGAATTTGAAAAAAAAAAAAATAAAGACTTATTTTTCCGGCACTTTTTAATCTGGGGTCATGGAGGTTTGGGGTTCATGCTGGGGGACAGGACAGGGATAGTCTATGTCCAGTGAAACTTAAATGGTGGTTGAAAGACTTCTTTTTTTCGGCACTTTTTAATCTGTGGGGTCCTGCCGGTTTGGGGCTCATGCTGTGGCCCAGGACAGGTATAGTCAATGTCCAGTGAAACTAAAATGGTGGTTGAAAGACTCCTTTTTCCGGCACTTTTTAATCTGGGGGTCATGCAGGTTTGGGGCTCATGCTGCGTTCCAGGACAGGGATAGTCAGTGTCAAGTTCAAGTAAAATGATGGTTCAAATAATACTGCCTTCTGGCACTTTTTAATTTGTGGGTGATGCAGGTTTAAGGGTCATGCTGTGGTACAAGACAGGGATAGTGAATGGTCTGTGATTTTTTTTCTGTGGCTTTTATAACCTAAGTGTGTTGCCTAAGATGTAGCACGTATCCATTTGACTGTTGTGGATTTTAATTCCAGCTTCTCCAGCCCTGTGTGGGTGTAAGAATGAAGGTGTTGTTGCTCTCCCATAGACTTTAATGGTCATCGGCGATCATCTATCATCGACCATCGAATATCTTGTCGATGATGGCCGACTATCAACCATCGACCGATGGCTATCGCCAACGTAATTGCTCAACACTAGTCCTGGGCCACAGCATGACCCTCAAACCTGCTTGACCCACAGATTAAAAAGTGCCGGTAAAAGGTGTCTTTGAACCACCATTTTAGTTGAACTGGACATTGACTATACCTGTCCTGGGCCATAGCATGAGCCCCAAACCTGCATGACCCCCAGATTAAAAAAGTGCCTGAAAAAGGAGTCTTTGAACCACCATTTTAGTTGAACTGGACATTGACTATACCTGTCTTGTACCACAGCATGACCCTCAAACCTGCATGACCCACAGATTAAAAAGTGCCGGAAGAAAGTAGTATTTGAAACACCATTTTAGTTGAATTGGACATTTACTATACCTGTCCTGGACCGCAGCATGACCATTAAACCTGTCTGACCCACAGATTAAAAAGTGACAGAAAAAGGAGTCTTTCAACCACCATTTTAGTTGACCTGGACATTGACTATGCCTGTCCTGGACCACAGCATTACCCCAAAACAGTGTCTGACCCACAGATTAAAAAGTGCCGGGAAAATAAGTCTTTGAACCACCATTTTAGTTGAACTGGACATTGACTATACCTGTCCTGGGCCACAGCATGAGCCCCAAACCTGCATGACCCACAGATTAAAAAAGTGCCGGAAAAAGGAGTCTTTGAACCACCATTTTAGTTGAACTGGACATTGACTATACCTGTCCTGGGCCAAAGCATGAGCCCCAAACCTGCATGACCCCAGATTAAAAAAGTGCCGGAAAAAGGAGTCTTTGAACCACAATTTTAGTTAAAGTGGACATTGCCTATTCCTGTCCTGGGCCACAGCATGACCCTCCAACCTGCATGACTCACAGATTAAAAAGTGCCGGAAGAAAGTAGTCTTTGATGTATTATTTTAGTGAATTGGACATTGACTATCCATATCCTGTAACGCAGCATGACCCAAAAACCCGCACAGGTGCCCTTATGGACCATCAGCAGAAAATTTCGCAATAAGAAATAAACTATATTAAAAACAACTCGTTTTCCAATACTGCTGCTGCTAGAGCTACTTGCCATTCTACTGGTGACATTGTTCCACCGTGACATTAGAATGTGAAGCAAACGAAACAGATGTCCCCAGTAGGTCAACGAGGCCTGTCTGAAAATCCTGCATTCTACTGTCAAGTGGGTTGAAGGAAATTACTGATCAAGGCGGGTGAGGCTGTAAACGTGGATTACGCAGGTTCAGCTGGCAAGGCCGAACTTACAGTGGGTGTGGTGAGAGTAAGGGCTGGTGTTCGTCATCTATTAACACGCAGGTTCAGCTAGCAGGGCCCGAGTTACAGTGAGTGCGGTGAGAGCCCAGGCTGGCGTCTGTCATCCATTAACATGGCAAAAATTCCCTTATGACGCAGCAACGAAAACAGTCGTGCTGAAGCAGAGTGCGGAAGCGGAAGTGTGAGCTAAGACCTCCAGCCTTCCTCAGTACACAGTCAAGACCTGGGTAGCGCTTGAGAAATTTCTGCCTCTACGAGAGCGCTTGCCCCTCCGTATGAGTGTGGACCAATTGAGCTTCACTTGGAAATGCTGGGGGATGACGCTCCTGTTTCACACAGGTGCCCTTTTTCTTGGCATTGTTTTTCTCGTTTTACTCAACGTGTTGGAGGAAATAGTCTCTGTTCTTGGGGTGGCGAATGTGCTCCATACACCATGTCCTCAGAATAACCTACATCTGTTCAAGTCTTCCTGTACCTCACTTGTACAATTCAGAGGAATATTTGTATCAGCTATTTTGTACATGCAATTTTTTTAGTAGTTTAATTCTAGAAAACACATTTTTAAAATAGGATGGAATCCCACCACCTCTTTGTTTCTCTTTTTCTTTAATTGTATTAAATGGGTTGTCTCACTACAGGGATTGCTAGCTATGTTAAAGATCTTGCAAAAACAAGTCATTTTGCAATATGTGTCCATTAACGGTGTTCTATCTATACCTGTTTTTGACAGCACCATGCCCCATAAAATTCAAAACATAACCCTTCAGCCATTGTTGACAATTGTGAAGAACAAATGTCTGTTAGAAACCACATTTTTTACAATAGGACCTGTAGTATAGCTGTATTTCACAGCAACATGCCCCTAAAATTTCAAAACATGACCCTTTGCCCACTCTTGACAACTGTGAAGAACAAATGTCTGTTAGAAACCACATTTTTTAAAATAGGACCTGTAGTATAGCTGCATTTCACTGCAGCATGACCAAAAAAATTATAAAAATGGCTTCTCAGCCACTGTTAAAAATTGTGAGGGAGAAATGCCACTTAGAAGCCTCATTTCTGTCCCAAAGGACCTTGATTATAGCTGTATCTCACAGCACCATGACCCCAAAACCATTGACAGTGCAAAAAATTTTGAAGTGAGTGAGTTTTTTTCATGAAACCGTGTACAGTTGGTGTCTTTTACAGTCTCCTCACCGCAAAACCAGCAAAATGACCTTTTGGGAACTGAGAATAAAAATTGCAGTAAGAAATGATCATTTAAAAAAAAAAAATCCAAGAGGACCATTTCTGTTTGAAGAGGAATGTGAAGTAGACCGGCAACTAATTGGTGACCTCGGCAATTGGGGCCACAACATCATCAGAGATCCATGCCTGATTCATCTTGATGAAAGTCAAACGATCAACATTATCTGTGGAAAGCCGGATGCGTTTGTCTGTAATGACTCCTCCAGCTGTGCTGAAGGTCCGCTCAGATTTGACGCTGGCTGCTGGGCACCATGATCTTAAGCCGGTCTCTGTGTGTTTTATGTTTTCCCTGCATTACATGCGTTGGTGAGGTGGTAAATAAGGATTGTCAGAGGTCACCCATTAGGCTTCTGCCACAATGTCTGCTCCAGCTGCTGCGGCTATTTGGCACTCTACTGCTGTCACGTTGCTGATGTCGTTCCACCGTGACATTTGAAGAACATGAAGCAGACGCAACAGATGTCTCCAGTTGATTACTCAGCACGGTCTCCAATTCCTGTATTTTACTCTCTATTTGGGTGGGTGGAAGGAAAGTGCTGAGTTTTGCTTTGTACCGGGGATCGAGGAGTGTAGCCACCCAATAACTGTTGTTCATTTTCATGGCCTTAATGCGAGGATCATGTCGGAGGAAATGGAGCATCCAAGCACTCATGTGAGAGATGGAGCCTTGATTTCCCAAGCCTCTGGGTCGAGGGGCACTAGCAAACTGATCTTCCTCATCTTCCTCCTCCGCCTCAAATCCGTGCCAGGCAGGGACATCGGTAATGTCGGTGTCCAAGAATACCTCCACCTCCTCCTCCGCTTCCTCTGGCACAGCTTCAACACAGCCCTGACTTGCCTCAGATGCTGTACCCTGAGAGCTGAGGCGCCGCATTGCACTAGACCTGGACCCCAAACCACTGCCTAATGAAGACCGATAAAATTGTGAACCTGTCGGACCTTCTAGATTCGACGGAGAGAAAGGCTCCGTGTCCGCATCTGTGTCCATCTCCTCCTCCGTCGCTGGTTGGACCTGCTGTTTCAGAGTGTCCAACGATCATTCCAGAACTAAGATCACCACAATGCTCATGCTGACAAAGACATTGTCCGCACTGACCATTTTGGTTGATTCTTCAAAACTGGCAATTATGTTTCATAGCTCTTTCACCTGCCTCCACTCTCAGTGACTCAACACCCCGAGGTCCGCACCGCTGCTTGTCAGGCCATGTGTCACTTCGTACTGCGTAATGGCATTGCGCTGCTGTGACAATCCCTGGAGCATGTGGAGGGTGGAATTCCAGCGTGTTGCCACGTCAACAATGAGACGGTGCAACGCAAGCCAGGCGGGACGACTCAGGGTGCGAATGGCGGTAGTGTGAGCTCAGACCTCGAGCCTTCCTCAGCAGGCAGTCCAGACCCGGGTAGCGCTTTAGAAATTTCTGGACGACAAGGTTCATGACGTGTGCCAGGCAAGGAATGTGCTCCAGCCTACTGATCTTAACGGCGGCTAGGAGATTTCGACCGTTATCGCACACCACCTTGCCTGACACAAGGTTCTTGTCACCCAGCCAGCGCTCGGTCTCATTGCGAAGAGCCGTCCACAGCTCCTGACCTGTAGGTTGACAGTCTCCAAGACAGATTAATTTCAACACAGTTTGTTTTCTATGAGCACGTGATGCTACCAGTGGACCTTGGGGGAAAGAACCCTGCACCATCCCTGCGGTTTTGAAGAGAGTGCGCCAAGCCTGATAGCCACCGTTACCACCAGAGACATCCACCCAGCTCACCCAGTGAGCTGTCACAGAGATATAGCGGCCCTGGCCGTGCTTACTAGTCCATGTATCGGTGGTTAGATGGACTTTGCCGGACACAGATGCAGACAACGCACTTGAAATTTTAGATGACACATGGCTGGCCAGGGCAGGGACGGCTTTTCTGGCAAAGAAATGCCTGCTCGGCATCTGGTATTGGGGGCAGGCAAGGGCCATGACGTGGGTGAACCCATCTGTGTCCACCAGACGGAAAGGCAACATTTCAAAGGCCAAAAGCCTGGCAATGCCGACATTCAGGATTTTGGCTTTGGGAGGGTTTGGGTTAAAGTGTTTCTTCTGCTCCCAAACCTGGTAGACAGAAGGTTGGCTGCTAGACTGGCCGCTGTACGACGTGCAGGTCAAACTGGAGGAAGGAGAAGGGGTAGGATGGGTCTCTGTTTGTGCTGGTGGTACTCCAGCGACGGTGGAGGCTGAAGCGGAGGTTGATCCTTGCTCATGACTCAGAGAGACATGGGCAGCTGAGGAATGCTTGGTCGTGGCAGAGAAGGAGGAGGCGGAGACAGAGGGTGTGACAGTGGTTGGAAGCCCGGGATCGGTGTGGTCTTTTTTGGCCAAGTGTTCCCTCCATTTCAACTCATGCATTCGCTGCATGTGACTAGACATTTTGGTGGTGGTTAAACACCTTAGATTCTTCCCTCTACTGATGTGTTTACGGCAAAGGCGGCATATGACATCGCTGGGTTAATCAGAGGCTTGCTCAAAAAAGGCCCAGGCTTGAGAGGTCCTGGACCTTTTCGACGGCGATAAGCGTCCAGTGATGAAGCGCTCGCAAGCAAATTCTGCTCAAAAGACCACGTCGGATCCGCACTGTCGTCATCATCATCAACACAGGTGAGTTTCTCGTCCTGACATTCTGCATCCTGGAGCTGCGGGCTACAAGCAACAGGCCCTGCAAGGCGTTGCCGACCGCCCGGGATTTTTGCCGATTGACCAGCTTCCTTCTCCTTCTCTGATGGCATCAGCGATAGGGCGTCAGAGCAGACAAAATCATCCTCTTTGGCCTTTAGATCTTTTGAAATGCCTTCTGACCCCATCTGCATTTTGTCATCAAAGAGGTCTTCAGAAAATGGATTATCCACAGTGGTGGGTACACGAGTTGACATTTGGGCTGCCTTCGCTTCATGTTGGATGGATACTGACGATGCTGATGACGACACTTGTGGCCGTGACTGGGAGGACGAGGGGGTAAGACTGCTGGATCCAGGTTGCATTAACCACTGAAGAACAGATTGGCGACGCTGTTCGTTACAGAGATTCACAGGGCACAAACCCAGCAATGACAGGCCTGACGGTCCTGCAACCAATGATCCTCTGGCTTGCGTGTTGTCGTCAGCACTGGAAGGAGCACCTTCTCTCGTACCTCTACCTCCATGTCCTACACCCCTCTTTGCTCGCTTACCACCTGCATTTTGCTCCACGTTCAGAAAATATAAATTTAAAAACGTATGGAAGAGTTTTTGACAGTCTCTTATTGAAAGACGGCAAATCACAGCTATTCTTTAATCCCTCTAATTTTCAACAGCCAACTAGGATTAGAAATAGAATTGTTTCTATCGAATACCTGTGAAATGCGGTCTGGTGGAAGAACCGTAAGACAAAATCAACAGTGTTCTTCCTTCAGTCCCAGAGATTTACAGCTGCCCAGTAGGACTAGGAATTGATACAAGCGTGCTATCTGCGCCAAACTGAGATTCACCGAGCGCAATAAAACTATTCAAAAGATACACGGATGAGAAATTGCGTTTTTTGCAGCAATGACAAGCGAGAACAGTTACAAGAAAATCTTTCTATCAAAATTGCCGTACGACATGGCTATTTGAAAAAAAACTGGGGCGCACCAAAGTGCAATACAGCTATTTAAAAGTTATACGGATAAGAAAAGGTGGTTTTTGCACCAATTAAATATACCAACAGTTACTAGAAAATTTCTGTATCCAAATTTAAGTACAAGGTGGCTCTTTGAACAAAACTGGGGCGCACCAAAGTGCAATACAGCTATTTAAAAGTTATACGGATAATAAAAGGTGGTTTTGCACCAATTAAATACACAGTTACTAGAAAATTTCTGTATCCAAATTTAAGTACAAGGTGGCTATTTGAAAAAAAATGGGGCGCACCAAAGTGCAATACAGCTATTTAAAAGTTATACGGATAAGAAAAGGTGGTTTTTGCACCAATGAAATACACCAACAGTTACTACAAAATTTCTGTATCCAAATTTAAGTACAAGGTGGCTATTTGAAAAAAACTGGGGCGCTCCAAAGTGCAATACAGCTATTTAAAAAATATACGGATAACAAAAGGTGGTTTTTGCACCAATGAAATATACCAGCAGTTACTAGAAAATTTCTGTATCCAAATTTAAGTACAAGGTGGCTCTTTGAAAAAAAACTGGGATGCACAAAATAAAAGGTACAATTTCACCTCAGGTGCGAGGTGTGCTGGCCAAAAAGTGGTAACAAAAATGCCATTTCAATGCAGGTTCAAAGCAGAGTCTGGGCTGCACAATATACACCCTCCTTTCCAAAGCCAGCCTGTCTGTCTGTCTGTCCGCCCCCCCCCCTCCCGCAGCTGTACAGCGCTAGATGCTTCGTTAAAAGACTCTGTCTAACTAAGAACTGGAATTCTCTAATCTACCTATATTCAAATGTTCACAGCAAAAAGTATAGTTGTCTGTATGAATAAAGAGAAGAACTGTGTCTCTGAGCTGTGCTGTATTGAGAGACACGTAGCACACCTCTTGCTCTAGTGATAGACACTGCAAGACTGATACTGAACAGGAAAGGTTTTCCTATGCAAAACGAGGTCATGTGATTTTTCCAGCCAATGACAACCATACACATCACAGTTATGAAGTCGCACACCCAGCTCACCCTGCTCTATGCTCTAAGCTGTTTTGCTGGCTGCCAAAATGACGGGAAGCGCCGCAAATGGCGCAATAGTAATAGATTATCTGCAGATTGTCACCTAAAATATCGCGTGATCGGAAATTTCCGATCAGCCTAAAAATTGTGCCGATTTTGTCGATTTTAATCGCTCATCCCTAGTAGACACCCATTAGTTAGGTATTCAAGCCCCCACCCATCCCTCAGTAGGCAGGTAAGTATATAGACCCCCCAAAGCAGGTAGATATATAGGTACTCTCAGAATATAGCTAAATAGGCCCCCTCAGCAAGTCTACAGATTTATTCAGTAGGCAAAGAGGTATATAATCCACAATTAGGTAGCCCCTCAGTGGGTTTATAGCTAGGTAGGGTCAGTAATTAGCCAGGTAGGGCCAGTAATTATCTAGATAGGGCCAGTAATTAGCCAGGTAGGGCCAGTAATTAGCCACGTATGACCAGTAACTAGCCAGGTAGGGCCAGTGACAGTAATTAGCCAGGTAGAGCCAGTAAATAGCTAGGCAGGGCCAGTAATTAGCCGCATAGAGCCAGTAACTAGCCAGGAAGGGCCAGTAATTAGCCAGGTAGGGCCAGTAATTAGCCAGGTAGAGCCAGTGCCAGTAATTAGTCAGGTAGGGCCAATAATTAACAAGGTAGGGCCAGTAATTAGCCAGGTAGAGCCAGTGCCAGTAATTAGTCAGGTAGGGCCAGTCATTAACCAGGTAGTGCCAGTAATTAGCCAGGTAGGGCCAGTAATTAGCCATGTAGGGCCAGTAATTAGCCAGATAGGGCCAGTAATTAGTCAGGTAGGGCCAGTAATTAGTCAGGTAGTGAGAGTAATTAACCAGGTAGGGCCAGTAACTAGCTAGGTAGGGCCAGTAATTAGCTAGGTAGGGCCAGTAATTATCCAGGTAGGGACAGTTATTAGCCAGGCAGGGCCAGTAATAAGTCAGGTAGGGACAGTAATTAGCCAGGTAGGGACAGTAACTAGCTAGGTAGGGCCAGTAATTAGCTAGGTAGGGCCAGTAATTAGCCAGGTAGGGCCAGTAATTAGCCAGGTAGTGCCAGTGCCAGTAATTAGCTAGGTAGGGCCAGTAATTAGCCAGGTAGGGCCAGTAATTAGCTAGGTAGGGCCAGTAATTAGCCAGGTAGGGCCAGTAATTAGCTAGGTAGGGCCAGTAATTAGCCAGGTAGGGCCAGTAATTAGCCAGGTAGGGCCAGTAATTAGCCAGGTAGGGACAGTTATTAGCCAGGTAGGGCCAGTAACTAGCAAGGCAGGTCCAGTAACTATCCAGGTAGGGACAGTAATTAGCTAGGTAGGGCCAGTTATTAGCCAGACAGGGCCAGTAATTAGCCAGACAGGGCCAGTAATTAGCCAGATAGGGCCAGTAATTCGTCAGGTAGGGCCAGTAACTAGCTAGGTAGGGCCAGTAATTATCCAGGTAGGGACAGTAATTAGCTAGGTAGGGCCAGTAATTAGTCAGACAGGGCCAGTAATTAGCCAGGTAGGGCCAGTAATTAGCCAGGTAGTGCCAGTGCAAGTAATTAGCGAGGTAGGGCCAGTAATTAGCCAGGTAGGGCCAGTATTTAGCTAGGTAGGGCCAGTAATTATCCAGGTAGGGCCAGTAATTATCCAGGTAGGGCCAGAAATTAGCTAGGTAGGGCCAGTAATTAGCCAGGTAGGGCCAGTAATTACCTGGTAGGGCCAGTAATTAGCCAGGTAGGGCCAGTAATTAGCCAGGTAGGGCCAGTAATTAGCCAGATAGGGCCAGTAATTAGTCAGGTAGGGACAGTAATTAGCCAGGTAGGGCCAGTAACTAGCTAGGTAGGGCCAGTAACTATCCAGGTAGGGAGAGTAATTAGCTAGGTAGGGCCAGTAATTAGTCAGACAGGGCCAGTAATTAGCCAGATAGGGCCAGTAATTCGTCAGGTAGGGCCAGTAACTAGCTAGGTAGGGCCAGTAATTATCCAGGTAGGGACAGTAATTAGCTAGGTAGGGCCAGTAATTAGTCAGACAGGGCCAGTAATTAGCCAGATAGGGCCAGTAATTCGTCAGGTAGGGCCAGTAACTAGCTAGGTAGGGCCAGTAATTATCCAGGTAGGGCCAGTAATTAGCTAGGTAGGGCCAGTAATTAGCCAGGTAGGGACAGTAATTAGTTTAAAAAAATAAAAATAAAAAACAATACTCACCTGCTGTCCTTCTTTCCTTCTTCTGCTCCTCATCCGGGGTGGGATGCGCTCACAACATCGCGCTGCCTGCTGCGCGGTCTCCAGGGGGATGAACGACCGGGATTAGAAGATCCTGACTTTTCTGCCTCGGTCGCTGCCTGCACCACGTGGTGCAGGTGGCGGCCGTGATCGCTTCATAACTGGGTCTGTGACCCAGCCATGCAGCCATGTGGCGAGGGGGGCCTGTGGCCCCCTGGCTCAGGGGTCCAGTCGCATAAGCGACCACTGCGGCCCCTGTAGCTGCGCCATACGCCGGCACTCGGGGCCCGCCGGGGGTAGCCACCTCCTCCTCAGTATCCCAAGAACTGTCTTCTGAGGTGATGTCCTGCAAGTCCCGGATAACAACAGAAACAACAGACAGTGGGAGGTGGATGGGAACCAGAGATGTATTGACAGACCAGGGGCTTTTCTTGCACGTGAGGCTCCTCAACTGGCAAAACAGCAGCAATGGGCAGAGAAACGGCTGGACGGGATTGCTCTGGTTGGACAAGCTTCAGGAGGCGAGAATGGCAATGATTGCCCCAATGGATAACTTCACCCGTTTTCCATTCCAAGGATGGGCCGTGACACTGGAGCCATGGAAGACCAAGCTGGAACAGAGCAGATGAATTGGGCAGGACGAAGAACAAGATTTCTACCTGGTGGGAACTTCCAACTTTCAGAGACAGAGGTTTTGTGTGGAACTAGACAGGCTCCTTCAGAATCTCCACGTTGATAGATGAGAAACGAGCAGTTTTCTAAGTCGGATACAGACAGGCAGAACTTTTCAAGCAGAGATGGAGGGATAAAGTTCTCAGAAGAACCAGAGTCCAGCAGAGCAGGAACATCAAAGGTAGCACCACAAGCATAAACGGAGAGTGACCGGAGTGGTCAGACGAGGAGCGGAAGCATCTTTATTCAGGGTCAACTCACCCTTAACCCCATGACAATGGGGTTTCCATGGCGCAGCTGGGTGGACTGGGCAGTTTTTCAGGTAGTGCTTGGCCCTGCCACCGTATAGACACAAGTTCAGAGTGCGCCAGCGATTACGTTCCTCCGGAGTTAGATGAGAATGATTCACCTCCATAGGTTCATCTTGAGGGAATGCTGGTGCCTGGTGAGGTAGACTTGAGGGTGCAGGTTCAAGGCATGCTGTTGTTGCTGCTGCGGTCACCTCCACACCCTGTCATTGTGCCACTCTCTGACCTCATGCTGTTGCTCCTGCCGTCACCTCCACTCTCTGTCATTGTGCCACTCTGTGGCCTACTCCTGTTTGTGCCACCTCCACACTGTGTCATTGTGCCACTCTCTGGCCTACTCCTGTTTTTGCTACCTCCAGAATGTCATTGTGCCACTGTCTGACCTCATGCTGCTGCTGTGGCTGTTGCCCTGACCTACACACTCTGTCATTGTGCCACTGTCTGACCTCATGCTGCTGCCGTGGCTGCTGTCGTGACCTACACACTCTTGATTGAGGCCGGGAGGATGCTGGCTGCTGGTGAAGCTCAAGCTCTCTTTCTGCGAAGCGGATATCAATACGGGTAGCCAGAGCGATGAGGTCATCCAGGGTGATAGGTAGGTCACGACCCCTCAGTTCGTCCTTGATGCGTCCATCGAGGCCTCCCCAGAAAGCTGTGATGAGGGCCTCATTGTTCCACACAAGTTCTGAGGTCAACGTGCGGAACTGGATGGCATATTGACCTACGGTGGAGTTGCCTTGATGGAAACGGATGCAGCAGAGGTATTGCACACAGGTTGCTTGAAGATTTTCAGAAGGCGCTCAGGAAATCTTGGAGATCTCCTGTCAGAAGTTTCCCTCTCTCCCAGAGGGGCAAGACCCAGGTCAAGGCTTCATCTGAGAGCAGGCTGATGATAAATGTCACTTTGGCATGGTCAGATGGGAACTGGTATGCCAGGACCTCAAAATGGATGGTACATTGGTTGTGGAATCCGCGAAACATATGGGGGTTTCCAAAGCCATGGGAAGGCAAAGGCAGATGCAGACTGAGAATGGCCATGGCAGTGGGAGGCAGAGCTACAGCAGATAGCGAAGCATGTGTAGGTGCCAGGGCAAACACGAATTCATCTAGATGGGTAGTAATTGTCTGTAGCTTCTGGAAGAGCAGGTTGACACCATGATGGTTCATTATGGCTTCCAGGTGCTGGATATCAGGCAGCACCACACTATGGTCAGTTAGTACATGAAACAGTTACTGACAGGAGTAAGTGGTACAGTGGCAGGAACAGCAGTAACAGGTACAGGTAACTATACAGGTAACGCAGGTAGGAGCAGCAATACAGCAGCCAGGAGTCAAGCTCTATGTAAGGACAACATTGAACTGATGCAGGAGCAAGGGCAGGAAGTTCCTTTTAAACACAGAGGTCACAGGTCATGGGACAGGTAATTGGAACTCTGTCCCTTTAAATATCCAGACAGTGCCACTTGCCCTAGGGGGTGCACGTGCACACACGGGATGCCAGGGAGTCAGAGGAATGATGGCATGACAGGAGCCAGAACAGGTAAGTATAGCACAGCAGAGGGAGGTAACGGGGACCGCAGCAGAGGCACTGGCACAGTCCATGACAGACTCAGCAGCGTGCACCATGACAGTAGTTTCACATTCAAAGCTGTAGTGCATGGAGCCTGAAAGTAAAAAGTTCAAAACTTTGTTACCCTTTTGCTTGTCTGTATGTGTATGGTTCATATTCTATAAATAGCACATATTGTACAAATATGATAATACAGCTTTAAAAATGTAGAACTTGTTTAGAAAAAGAGTTTTACTAAAGATCGATTTTTCAGAAGAATGATTGAAACGGAGGTTAGTCTACATTGACTTGCACGTTCTTCTCTGAGCAAAAGCGGTAACATGCTGAGACCTCATTATCTTCTAACATGATCCAAATGTATGACAAAAAAAAGTAACCACTGAAGCAAAGTGTCTGCCACTTCTGCACTTTTTTAATTAAGTTTAACCACACTTTTTTATTGACTTGTGTGCTCCCCGAACGATTATCTGCACTTGCTGTGATTATTTGCAGAGGAAGCTGTTTTGTTTATTTTTTTTTTTCTGACCAACGATAGAATTTGTAAAATGGACAATTAAAAAAGAAGAAAATTGTGTTACGCATTTTTATTCGCAAATTTCATTCTAATACATAATACTACTATGCTATTAAATTGTTATTTTTAATGCTTTGAAAAACTTTGAGTAAGATGAAAGCTACTTTGTAAAAGTGGCTTCAAAAATATCCTGGTGTCTTCAAATCCAAGCTGTACTCCTTCAACTATAACTCTGGAGACTCTAATATCTAACTTTGAAAGGTAAAGTTGACTAATGCAACCCCAAGAAGTATTTGCTTAAGTATTTATTGGTGTTCTATTGGTTGTGTCATCCTCCTCTATTTGATGCATCTCAGAAGACCTAATTACATGTAAAGAAACACAGGCCTCCTGCAACATGCCTGAAAAATTAATTTTCTGGTTAAAAGAAGAAAATATTTTATGTTGTAGAAATCAAAGCTAAAAAGAGATCAGGCATTTGCTAATTAAACGTAGGTAAGACAGGCAAAATGTTTTCATTAGCTTGTAACCTTTATGAGGCTTCACAAGGATAGTCAAGAGCAATGCATCACACAGTACCGAGCTGTGTTCCTTCATTTCATGAAAACCGTGATACTAAAAGTGCTAATGAAACCGTCGGTGAAATACAACATACATAGTCATGGTTCCAGTCATTGTTCCTCAGTTCTAATTTTTACACTGACTTGGGCTTCTATGTTCAAATATATAGGTTTCAAACCTGAAAAAGCACAATTATAATGAAATACATGGGTTAAAATGTGCTAAAACCATCTTCTGAGCCCCACTGCAAAATTGTAGAGAGTCCCCACCATTTATAGTATTGGTCTCCTCACAAGGGACGTTCTGTGCAATCACAGGACTCAGGGCTCCGGTTCTCTTCTCCAACACTTCAGTCCCTGATGAAGGTCTATTCAGGCCACTTTGAAAGTGGTATACCTGAGCCAGAAATGTCGTACTAAGCTCTAGAATGCGCCTGATTTATGACCCGCTGTGGAGCTGGCATTCTAGGCTATTATTATGTGCATGAAATTTGACGTTTAACCCCTTAACGACCTTGGGCGTATGACCACGTCCCAGGGCCGCTAAGGGGCTTTGCAGGGGGATCGCGCCGCAACCCCCCCGCACAGCCGCTGGGTGTTAGCGGCAAATCGCCGATAACACCCGGCAGTAACAGCGCCGGCAGGTGGCTCCGCCCGCTGGCGCTGTTTTTACCCATCAGACACCGCGCCAAAGATGGCCGCGGCGTCTGAATGAACGCCAATTGGTGCCGCGCACCGATCGGTATGGTCATCGGCACCGGCGCAGCAATCCGATGACCGGGCATGGTGGTGGGGAGCCTTGTGAAGGCTCCCGTCACTTACCCTGGCCGGTTTGCCCTACTTCCGTCCGCAGACAGGAAGTGGGGAAACCGCCATCTTTGTACACACTAATGCATTGCCTATGCAATGCATTATGTTGTATTAACAATCGCCCCACCTAGTGGTCAAGTACCATAGGTGGCCTCAATGTTACAGTAAAAAAAAAAAAAAAAGTTTTAAAGTACAAAAAAAAAAGTATTAAAAGTTAAAATCACCCCTTTTCCCATTTTACAAATAAAAACAATAAAATAATAAAAAAAGTTACACATATTTGGTATCGCGCGTCCAAAAAGTCAGATCTATAAAAAATATAACATAATTTAATCCCGTACACTGAACACATGTAGAAGAAAAAAAATTCCAAACGCTAAAATTGCGTTTTTTGGTCATTTTACGTCACTGAAAAAATGGAATAAAAATGATCAAAAAAGTCGCATGCATTCCAAACTGCTAGCGATAAAAAGTACACTTCAGCCCGCAAAAAATGCCCCCTAACTGACGTCCGTAGGTGTTAGTACAAAAAAGTTATTGGTCGCACAAACTGGCGCCGCGGCACAAATTTCAAAAATAGAAGATGTTTGGAATTTTTTTACGGTACCAAAACATAACGGAAACCCTACATGTTTGGTATTGCCAGATGCATAACAACCTTTAGAATACAGATAACTCATTATATTTACCGAAGATTGAATGCCGTAAAAGCAAAACCCCAAACATGGCGAAAATACATTTTTTTTCACAATTTGCCCCACTTGGAATTTTTTTGCGGTTTCCCAGTATATTCTATAGTATAGTGAATAACACCATTAGAAAGTACATCTTGTCCTGCAAAATAAAAGCCCTCATGTGTCTATGTAGGTGGAAAAATAAAAAAGTTATGGCTTTCAGAAGGCGAGGAGGGAAAAACTAACGTGTCCACAAAAAAAACGCCTGGTCCTTAAGGGGTTAAACTGTTGGAATTCATCCTAATGGCAGAGAGGGAAGCTAGAATGTATCAATGTCAGGACAGACTTGTATGCTGCTTGAGAAAAGCATCTCCAAGAGGAATTAGTGATGCATCTGCTACCTGTTGAAGCTCTAGACCTATACCAGACAACCACGCAGCTTCAACAGTAGAACCACCACCAAAGAATTTCTAAGAGCCTTTTTTGAAAGTTTTTATGCAGCTACCGTCTTTTACAGGGTAGCATTCAAAAACAGTGCTTGTCCATGATGATCAATGAATTTGTGAGCTCAGGGACAGATGTAACCTACTCCATCACAAGTAATAACCTCATGGACTTCTTGGTGTCCAGGATTGACTGCTGATCATAGATTGCACAGAAAGCACTAGATGTGCTTGTCTGCACTGCTGCTAGTGTGTTATTTAAAGGGGTTTTTGCATTTTTATTTTGCTGGTTGAGGAGATAAGAGAGATTTTAGCTCTTATGAGTGCACACATGTTTCTCTTGGTTACCAACCCTCTTTTTTCTCTCTTATATGATTAACTGGAGGCTACTGTCTGTCCATGGTGATGTCACTCCCTGCTGACTGTGCTTTATTTGTTTAAGACAAGGACACAGTTTCACTCCTTAGAGCTCTGTAGTTTTGCGTACTACAGATTTTACATCTCCTACAGTCATTTCACTGTAACAGGCTCAGATAGCAATATCAGAGCTGATATGCCAATCATTGCTACAGACTGCCCACAGCCTAACCAGGAAGTGTGAGTCTAAAGCTGACTGTGACTCTGTGAAACTGCATGCTGAGGAAATCCCTTCCAGAAAGTGTTCAGTGCAGCTGGAGGGATCATAACTAGTAGATGCATCCACCTGTCCAGAGATAATGTGGGTCTCCTGAACCAGAATTGAATTTCAAAAGAATTTCATAGCCAACTGGTGGATTCCACTTTGCCCTTGTGTTGATGGCAGTATTGCTGCTGCTCAAGAAAAATAAAGTGTCTTTGTTGCCCCTAGCAACACATGACAGCACAGCAATAATTTTTAAAACACACTTTAAGAAACTAAAGCTATGATGCGATTTGTTGCTATGGCCAGCAAGACAGTTTTTGTTTTACACAATTTCAAAAATCTCATCATAATGTATGCTACATTTATAGTGTTTGGCTGTCTGCTGATAAAAGCCATAGTTTCCTTCCCCTTCTTACAATATACCAACATCCTTCCTGCTCCTTCCATTTTTTTACCTTCCCAACCTGAAAATTTAAAAATGTGTAATGCAAACTAAAACTTTTAGATTAGATTAGAGTTCAATCTATTTCATGGGAATTTTGGGCAGTGGGGCTGAGCAATGTTTGACAGGTGGCACTGCTGTGTAGTCTTTCACATCTGTGTGGGTCTTGTAATACTTGCATTGTGCGCAAAAAGCAAATGTTTAATAATATTTTTATTTGAATTTTTTAGATATAACAACAAATTCAATGCAATACATAAATGTCCAGCGGTTAATTGTAGAGACAATTGTCCAGTATCCATAGCTATGCATTCTAAACTGATCCTGATGTAAAAGCAACTAAAGAAAGTAACCTTAGTTTTGTAGTCAGAAAAAAAGTATACGATAATGGCCATATAGACCAAAATTAGAAAAGACAATCCTCATCAATCATACTACTCAACGTTTACTGGTAACACAATGTTTGCAACAAGATCACTGGGCCGTAATATCATCTCAATGGAAATGAGAATATAGAAATAAAAATATATGTAATGCAAAAATGAAAGATAACAAAAGGAAACAAACCTACATCTTTGCCACGTCTCATTTGAACAGCATTTGTTTGTATGTACCTCCCAAAGAAAATGAACGTGTTTGTTGTGATCTATAGGCTACAACCGAATAAACTTAAGGACCTCTGGCAGATCATCTGGGTGAGCGAAGGAATCATGAATGGGCAGAATGTTACCAAATTGTCTTGAAAATCCTGTTATTTTCTTCTTCAGAAAAAATCTCTGTAATATGAGTTGTAGACCCGAAAGTGATGCTTCTTGGTACCATGTTGATGTTTGAAAACATTTCCTCATACACGGTTGTATATGTTGCAGTAACAAATAAGTGAAACTTTCCAATGTTTCAAAAAACGGTTGATTTACTCTTTCTTTGCAAAAAGCAAATTTAATAGACTAGAGGCTGTACTTTGTGGCCTGAGTAACTTTTAGTAAGGAACACTTAAAGGAGTTGTCTCATTACAAGCTTTCAGCCCACATCTGGTTTTTAGAAGCAAAGGATTTTTGAATTTGAGGGGCGTGCTTCTTCTCTGCCTCTTCTCCTCCCTCTTCCCCCCTCCCCTCAGCACACAGGCAGCTCTCCTCTGTAACTTCTATACAGCAAGGGGGGAGTAGGGGGATTGCTGCCAGAGTTAACCCTGTGTGTGCCTGCCTAGATCTTCTGCAGGCATCTAGATCAGCTGTATTAGGGCTGATCTATGAGTGTGGAGAGGTCTGTGATTGCTAATAGCAGAACAGAGGGATGCAAGTGTTCCTATACCCTCTGCTAGCTTACATATCTCCACATCTCCAGCAACAAACAGACCCTGTCAGAACAGACACAGGGAAGCTGTGAAGTGTTACTATACTCAGGATGTGTCACTAGTACAGCACAGCATGAACTGTTCACAAGCCTCCCTGATCTGTATACTATTATTATAGTTACAGCTCCACAGACACATCATGATTATAGTAAACACACAGGTCACTGCTGTCACATCTATTGATCAGCCTCATCTCTGATCAATCTGTGTAGAGAGCAGGAGGAAGCAGGCACACACAGGGTTAATCCACACAGACACAGAAGCCAGAGTCCTCCCTCCCCCTCCCTCCACTACAGAAGCATTCAGTGTGGGATGGGCTCTCTGCTCCGACCTGTCTTCAAAGGTGATGAGTCATACAGACCTGACAGCCAGTAAGATAAGGATCAACAGTCGGCTGCTATAGAAATTTGAGGAGCTGATGCACTCCTACTAACAGGGCTAACTCAAAATCAGTAGGAAATTTGTAATTAACATACACTCACCGGCCACTTTATTAGGTACACCTGTCCAACTGCTCGTTAACACTTAATTTCTAATCAGCCAATCACATGGCGGCAACTGCATTTAGGCATGTAGACATGGTCAAGACAATCTCCTGCAGTTCAAACCGAGCATCAGTATGGGGAAGAAAGGTGATTTGAGTGCCTTTGAACGTGGCATGGTTTGTTGATGCCAGAAGGGCTGTCTGAGTATTTCAGAAACTGCTGATCTCCTGGGATTTTCACGCACAGCCATCTCTAGAGTTTACAGAGAATGGTCCGAAAAAGAAAAAACATCCAGTGAGCGGCAGTCCTGTGGGCGGAAATGCCTTGTTGATGCCAGAGGTCAAAGGAGAATGTACAGACTGTTTGAGCTGATAGAAAGGCAACAGTGACTCAAATAGCCACCCGTTACAACCAAGGTAGGCAGAAGAGCATCTCTGAACGCACAGTACGGCGAACTTTGAGGCAGATGGCTACAGCAGCAGAAGACCACACTGGGTGCCACTCCTTTCAGCTTATGAACAGGAAACTGAGGCTCCAATTTGCCCAAGCTCATCGAAATTGGACAGTAGAAGATTGGAAAAACGTTGCCTGGTCTGATGAGTCTCGATTTCTGCTGCGACATTCGGATGGTCGGGTCAGAATTTGGCGTCAACAACATGAAAGCATGGATCCATCCTGCCTTGTATCAACGGTTCAGGCTGGTGGTGAGTGTGTCATGGTGTGGGAATATTTTCTGCACTCTTGTGGCCCCTTGGTACCAATTGAGCATCGTTGCAACACCTTGTGGAATCTATGCCACGAAGAATGAGGCAGTTCTGAAGGCAAAAGGGGTCCAACCCGTTACTAGCATGGTGTACCTAATAAAGTGGCCGGTGAGTGTATATTGCAAAGCTGCTTGTTTTTTAAAGATCTTTTAATTAAAACCCAATCATTGTAGCGAGACAACCCTTTTAAGCATGGTCTTAAACATCTGTGTGGATCTTGTAAAATTTTAGTTGTGTGCAAAAGACACATGCAACAGATTTGCATCTCTATTATAGAGACTATATTTTTTGGCAAATCAGACTGCTGTGTGATATTTACATTGTGAGCAAAAATCACATGCAACAGACTTGTCCCTCTGCTTCATAAGAGCCTCTTTCTGTCGACCTTGACATATGGTACAATGCATGGTCTATTTCTGCTTTTAGCTTAGCATCTGTCCTGTAATTAAAGTACTAAGGGTGTTTTCACATAGTGTGTTTTTGACGCGTGTTTTTAATGCGTTTTTTTTGTGCAGGAAGGCACAGCAATTAAGTCCCAACTTTAGACGTAGGCTGGTGCAGGACGTTCGTCTGCAGCGACGTCTTAAGACGTAGCTGCAGACACCGAAGTTTGCGGCGCCCGGGCGCCGCAGCTGTGCTGAGATCGGGGCTATACTACACAGCCCTGATCCCAGAGCATCCCCTGCAAGCACAGGGGAGCAGAGGAAACCTCCGCAACCCGGTGCTTCAACCCTTTGATTGTGGCGGATCGTCACCGCAGCGCAATCAAAGGGTTTGCCTGCTCTGTCGGGTGATCGGAACGCCCAGTGACCCGACAGAGCCCGGGGAACGGCTGCACAGTCAGCCCTGGGGACCTAAAGTAGCCCCAGAGCTGTCTGTGTATCAAGCCAGTGACAAGGACAGACTGTGTGCTGTCCTGATCACTGCCTGTGTCAGATTGATACAGATTATAATGTATTAGCATATATGAATATGCTAATACATTACTAATTTTAAAAAAAAAAAAAAAAATGTAAAACAGTTCTCCCTTCATGGGTTTTAAAAAAAAAAGTAAAAAAAAAAACAAAACAGAAAAAGTGTAAAAAAAAAATTAAAAAAATAAATAATAACATAAAAATAAATATTTAATAAAAAATACACAAACCTACACATATTAGGTATCCACACGACCGTAATAACCTGTAGAATTAATCTAACAAGTTATTAAGTGTGAAATGTGAATGATGTAAAAAAAATAAAATAAAAAATTAAATAAAAAAAAAATTCTGCAATTATTTATAAGTGAACTTAAACTATTCCCCCATAAAGTACAACTTGTCTTGAATAAAATGAGGCCTCATACAACTGGGTCATTGAAAAAATAAAAAAGTTACAACTGTTGAAACGCAAGGAGGCAAAAACTAAAAAAAATTTCTGGTCATTAACTACTTTTCAGGCGTTCGGCTTAAGGATTTAATGCTGTACATTGCTGCACAAAAATCGCGGTAAAAATCTCGATTTTTACCGCGATTTTTGTGCAGCAATGTACAGCATTAATTGCTGTGCCTTCCTGCACAAAAAACACATTAAAAAACACATCAAAAATGCACTGGGTGAAAACACCCTAAGAAAACAACCCTTTTGACTGCTACATCAATGCTGCCATAAGGCTAAATGCTGCACTCTTTTCCTTCTTTTTAGATGAAACCTTCTATGCAGATGAGAAGATAACCTTTGGTGACAACCATCTACTCTTGGTACTTTGTTTCTCTCAATTTTTCCATAGGGTTAATTAAAAAAAATGAATGGTTTCAAAGTCAAATCTAAATGGGTTTGTTTTCTAGCAGACCTTTGTGAGCATTATTATTTGTGTCTGGTACTGTACTTTTTGTGTAGCTTTGTTGTCACTAAAGGGCCCAGACACACTTGCAGCCCAGGGCCCTTTGCTCTCAATGTCTTCCTTTAATCTATGGTAAAACCGAGTCACAACTAATTACACTAATTCTTAGCACATAATGTATAATCCATGGTTGTTTCTGTGTGTAGTTTGTGATTTAAGAAGCCAATTTAAATACACATATATGTTCGAAACATACATAGCCATTTCAAATGATAATTTATAAGATGCAAGAAAATAAAGTTTTAAAATCTAGGAGTAGTTCCACTGGCAAGAAATGAGTTAAAATATTAAATTGCTGTTCTGTTTTTCCTTTTCCAAACTATTTGATGAAGGGAATTTTCTGCATGATGTGTGCCATCTTTAAAGGCTGCCTGTGGTTTATTTGATTGTAATTACACATGGGATGAAAGAAAAAAAAAACATTTTAAAACTGTACAAGGACATAATACACATAGGGACACTTGATAAGAAAAATAATGAGGGGAAGTCAGTGGGACACCTGTCAGGAGCAGGTGGTTTTGATTATTTTGCTAATACAAAATAAGAAACATAAATGACCCTTTTTTAGCACATAAATAGTTTAAAAGAATCATTTTATCTACATAGGTAAAATAATTGTCTGCACATGAATCTTAATGTTAAAGTGAATGTCCACCATTAAACACTATTTTGTGGTGGTGTTTTTTTTTTTTTAAATGGGTCCAAAATTATGTGGTTAATTTTTTCTTAATTTATTTTTGAATGAACTGGCATTCCAATTTTCTGATACAATTTTCAGATTTTCTGCATGGAAATGGAGTTAGAAAATATAATTCTGTCTGCAGCCAATAGCAGAGATAGCCTATTGCAAATAATTCATACATTGAACTAAATAATGAAATAGTAAGCTCCAAGCACCATGAACAGGGCAATTGCCCGGAGCTGCTGCTCTGAAGAGTGGAGGGAACACCACTTTCAATTGTGTTTGCGTCCTGATGGTGCAGATACAGTTAAAAACTGCCATTATCTTGGCACAGGCCACTTTAGGGCTTCGACCCAGAAGACAGGAAAATAATGCACAGCTTACCTAAAATTTTACATTTTAGGTAAGTAAATCTCAACTTTTCTTAATGTCATTTAGGTAGCAAAGAACAGGACATAAGAAAGGGAGCTTTCACACTGCTCTTTCACCACTCTTTCCCAAGGACTGCACACTTTGAAGCAGCAATAGCTGGATGAACTAGTATGTTGATTATTAAGATAACTGCTTTGCAGATCTGACTCCCAAAGGATGAATTAAACTCTGTTTGCGATGTGGCCTTAAGCCAAGTTGAATGGTCCCTTAAGACCTTGGACTTAAATAAACAAAGATTGTTTAAACGCCTGAAAAGCTTGAAGGTAAAACTTTGCATGCTAGAGTGAGTGTGCATGTCTTCTCAATAAGGACAGTAGAACAGTTGGTAAAGCCATTGCCAGATTGAAACTGAACTTGTACGATCCATCTTTCTGCCAACATCATCTGTAAGGGGAGAGTTAGAAGGCACCCATACACATTACAAAGTCAATGGCTATAACCAACTATTCTACAATACTGATAGGGGATTTAAGTCACATACATGAGTAAAGGGATTGTCTCATCTCAAAGTTTCATAGGATGCATGAATGAAATAATGCTGCTTTGCTCTGTCACTTCCTGGTCAAGCTGTCTGTAATTAGCATATAAGCTCCGTGTATTAAGACCTCTGCTAAAATGGTTAAATATCATGCTGTCAGGACCAGGGAAGCTTCTGAGTTAAAGTAAACAGCAGTAATTACTGGCTTTTGTCTGAAAAATCAGATAACAAACAAGCTCTCACTGTCCGGAGTTCTGTGCTGCCCACAACCTGTGTGATGACATCACTCCCTGCTATCAGATAGAACAAAGAGGGGGAGAAGTACACAGGTCGATCACTTGGGGAACCACAGAAAGACACAAAAGGTGATAAAATCACTTGTAGCTCCTTAACAAAAAAAATTAACAACGCAATATATTTGGAAAACATCTTTATTTAGTGTTCTCAACATGTTAAAAGCTAATCTTTGTAGCGAGACAACCCCTTTAGTTTCATAGTTTCATAGTTTGTAACGACGAAAAAAGACGAGACGTCCATCCAGTTCAGCCTGTTGTGCTAAGGTGTTGATCCAGAGGAAGGCAAAAACCCCAATGAGGTAGAAGCCAATTGTCCTCATTTTAGGGAAAAATTCCTTCCCGACTCCAATCTGGCAATCGGAAAAATCCCTGGATCAATGACCCCTCTCCAGAATCCTAGACACTATAACTTGTTATATTATTATGCTCCAGAAATGCATCCAAACCCTTTTTGAACTTTGTTTAGTGAATTCACCACGACAAGTTCCTCTTGGCAGAGAGGTTCCACAGTCTCACTGCTCTTACAGTAAAGAATCCCTTTCTATGTTTATGTAGAAACTTTGGGTTCCCTCAAAAACGTAGAGGTTTGCCCCCTTGTTCTAGATACATTCCTGGGTATAATAAATCTTGGGAGAGATCTCTAAAATTACCTTTGATGTATTTAAACATATTTATTTATGTCCCCCCGAAGCCGTCTTTTCTCTAAACTAAATAACCCTAATCTTGCTAATCTTTCTGGGTACTGTAGTCCCCCCCAGCCCTTTTATTATTTTTGTTGCCCGCCTTTGTACCTTTCAAGCTCTACAATGTCTTTCCTGTCACTGGTGCCCAAAATGTACACAATATTCCATGTGTGGTCTAACCAGTGACTTGTATAACGGAGAATAATGTTCTCATCTTTGTGCCTCTATGCCCTCCCTAATGCACCCCATGACCCTATTTCCCTTTGGGCAGCTGCTGTCTGACACTGGTGCTCATATTTCCTGCCCAGTTTCCTCCAATCCTATCCAGGATTCCCTGGAATAACAAACCATTACCCTCTATTTGTTGTTTTACTTTACAGTTTGTATCCTGCAAAGATCGATTTCACTGTGAATCCCTGTGAAAGATCATGAATGAAAATGTTGAAGAGTTGGGGCCAATACTGACCTTGTGTCCCCCTAGTAACAGCAACCGCTAAGTTGTACCGTTAATTACTACCCTTGTTTCTATCAGTGAGACCAGTTGCTTACCCACTGCACTCATTTTCCCCAGTCCAACCCTCTCATTTACTTACCCCCATTTTAGTGCCCGTATAATGCTTTAGAAAAATCAGATATATGACATCCAGTGCCTCACCTTGTCAAAATCTGACTTCTCATAGAAGCTGTGAATTAGTCTGACAGTACCGATCCTTCATAAACCCTGTGGAACGGTTATCATTTATTTTCTGAGATACCCCCGGATGCATCTTGAGAAAACCTTCAAAATTTTACCTAAAAGAGTAAAAAACTCCCCTATCGTTCCTGATCACTTTTGACCCTTTTTGAATATTGGCACCTATTTGCTATGCCCAAATCTTTGGGACATCCCCCGTATTAGACGTCCAAAAATTTATTAAGATAGGGCCAAATTTTATGACTCACTTATCACCTTAGACACGTGGGTGTATGCCATTTTGACCTGGGGATTTGCTATTTTAATTTCTTCTTAAGCGGAACTTCACTTCTTCTTGGTAAGCCCAAACTTTTAAAGGGTGTTTACCTATCCCTCTTTCAACAGAAGTCACCCTCCTCGGAAATACAGTGAGAAAAAGTGTTTAATAGGTTTGCTTTTTCTCATCGCCCTCTAGTGTTCTCCCCAGTATTTTTCAAAGGCCAACATTTTTCTGTTTTAATCTTTTTACTTTTTTATAATAGTTAAAAAATATTTTGGGGTTAGTTTTACTTTCTATGGCGATACGTCTTTCCGTCTCCAGGCATTTAAGGCATTTCTTCTTCTGACACCTGAGAATCATGATAAGCACAGGTAAGTAAATTTCCTGCTTCTTAATTCAACAAAGATTTCAATCAAGAAACCCCTGAACTTGAAAAAGCAAGAAGGAAAATTTGACAAGCTCCAGAGAGCTTGCAACATCTTGTATTCCTGAGTCTGAAACAGTGAAAATTTTACAACAGTGTGGATGATATGGAGGGCGAGTCATTTTCCTCTAGACCAGCCTCAATCACCAGATCTTTTTAAAATAAGCATTAGCCCAAGGTATAAATCCATTAGTACAAAAGCTTTTAAACATTCACTCCAACATAAAAGAAATACAGTAGATGCTGTAAGCTGTGCAGGGTACAACCATAGTGTAATGATTCCTCGGAATCAGGAAGTAGATCCAATAGACCATTCCTGGATTTTAGCATAAAACCACAACAAAGAAGAGAGTCTAAGGGGTTCCCTGGTTTATACCCTGGAGTTTATAGTAGGGAACTCCCAGGTCACTACCCCAAACATGGTCACCTGTGATTGGAAGTTGACATGCAGCAGACAAGAAGCATAGTCACAGGTCAGGGCAGGTGGAGTTCTACTGTAATCAGGGTCAAGCCAAAGGTCAGGGCAGGCAAAAATCTTTTAAGGTCACAAATGTAGCAGAGGTCAGGACAGGCAGTGGGTAAATGGAGAAGTCAAAGGTCAAGCCCAAGTCGGGAACTAGGGAGCAATACACAGAATAAATCAATTCAATTATGGGTGAATACTAGTGTTGAGCGATTATAATCGACAAAGTTGAAATTGGCACGGTTTTTATGTTGATCGGAATTTTACGATCACGCGATAATTTAGGTGAGAATCTGCGCATAATCTATTACTATCGCGGTATTTTCGGCGCTTCCTGTCATTTTGGCGGCCAGCAAATCAGCTTAGAGAATATAGCAGAGTGAGCTGGGTGTGCGACGTCATGACTGTGATGTGTATGGTTGTGATTAGCTGGAAAAATCACATGACCTCGTTTTACATAGAACAGCCCTTCCTGTTCAGCATCAGTGTGTCAGTGTGTCTCATAAGAGCAGGATGTGTGTCAGCTTTCTCCTCAATACAGCTCAGCGAAACAGTTCTCCTTGTTCACACAGACAACTATGCTTTTAGCTGTGAACATTAGAACATAGGTAGATTAGAGAATTTCAGTTTTTAGTTAGTTAGGCTGAGACTTTGAAAGAAGCATCTAGCGCTGTACAGCTGCGGGGGGGTGGGGGGTGGGAATGATCCAGGAAAACACAGACAGACAGGCAGGCTTTTGAAAGGAGAATATATATTGTGCAGTCCAGACTGCTTTAACCCTGCATTGAAATGGCTTTTTATTACCAGTTTTTGGTGAAATAGTACCTTGTATTTTGTGCAACCTGTACTTATATTTGCATACAGAACCTTTCTAGTAACTGCAGGTGCCACCTTTTATTATCCGTACACAATTTAATTAGGTTTTTCTTCACTTTTATGCAGCCCAATTTTGTTGAAAGACCCATCTTGTACTTTTATTACCATACAGAAATTTGCTAGTAATTGCTGTTGTATTTCATAGGCGCAAAAAACACCTATTATTATCAGTACACAATTTAATTACGTGTTTTTCACTTTGGCGCAGCTCAGTTTTGTTCAAAGACCCACTTTGTACTTACAATAGGATACAGAACTTT
The DNA here is from genome assembly GCA_025379985.1 of Phyllomedusa bahiana. NCBI lineage: Eukaryota > Metazoa > Chordata > Amphibia > Anura > Hylidae > Phyllomedusa > Phyllomedusa bahiana. Next base: position 73,479 of record JAODAL010011135.1, on the reverse strand, counting down.
TCTAGTCACCGCAGGTGTATTTCATAGGTGCAAAAACCACCTTTTATTATCCGTATAAATTTCAAATAGGTGTTTTTTTTTTTTACTTTGGTGCGGCCCAGATTTCTTCGTAGAGCCACCTTGTACTTAAATTTGAATACAGCAATTTTGTAGCTACTGTTGGTGTATTTCATTGGTGCAAAAAACACCGTTTGTTATCCTTATAACTTTTACATAGCTGTATTGCACGTGGTGTGGCCCTAGTTTTTTTCAAATAGCCAAATTGTACGATAATTCTGATAGAAAAATTTTCTAGCAACTGTTCTCGTTTTTCATTGCTGTAAAAAATGCAATTTCTCATCCGGGTTACTTCTGAATAGTTTTATTGCGCTGGTGAATCTCAGTTTGGCGCAGATAGCGCACTTGTATGATAGTTTGTGAAAACTATCAATTTCCTAGTCCTACTGGGCAGCTGTAATCCCTGGGACATGAAGGAAGAACATGTTGATTTTGTCTTATGGTTCTTCCACCAGACCCCATTTCACAGGTATTCGCTAGAAACATTTCAGTTTCTAATCCTAGTTGGCTGTAGGAAATTAGAGGGATTTAAGAATAGTCCATACATAGCAAAAAGGTATGATAAACGCTCACCGGAAATCTCGGGCTAAGTCAGGGTCCGCTGTAGCTCCATCGACACACGGTGCACAAAGGAATGGACCTCCAGCTGTAAACGTCCCACAAATGCAATATGTTGAGAAAGATAATTCCAGCACTCGTGCACCGGTTGCTTATTAACGTATAAATTGCACTTTTATTGAAGATGAAATAAAAACATAAACTAAAATCACAAAATAGCTATAACGTTTATGCGTTTCAAGCTCCTTACATGGCTCTTAGTCGTAACGAATAAGAGCCATGTAAGGAGCTTGAAACGCGTAAACTTCATAGCTATTTTGTGATTTAGTTTATGTTTATTTCATCTTAAAATAAAAGTGCTTGTATACATTAATAAGCAACCGGAGCACGAGTGCTGGAATTATCTTTCTCAACACATTGGATTTAAGAATAGCTGTGATTTGCCGTCTTTTAATAGGAGACTGTAAAAAACTCTTCTATACTTTCTTAAATTTTTATCTTTTTGAACATGGAGCGAAATGCAGGTGTGAAGGAGCAAGAGGTGTGTAGGACATGGAGTTAGAGGTACGAGAGATTTATTCCGCCCGCCCGATCAGCGGGGAAAAACCACTCCTCGTTTTTCGCCGTCGAAAAGGTCCAGGACCTCTCAAGCCTGGCCTTTTTCAGCAAGCATCTGATTCACTCGCGATGTCCCTTATGCCGCCTTTGCCGTAAACGCATCAGTAAGGCAAGAATCTTAGGGGTTTAACCACCACCAACATGTCTAGTCACATGGGAGCGAATGCATGAGTTGAAATGGAGGGAACACTTGGCCACAAAAAGGCCACACCAATGCCGGGGTTCCAACCCCCTGTCACACCCTCTGTCTCCGCCTCCTCCTCCTTCGCCACCACCAAGCGTTCCTCAGCAGCCCATGTCTCTTTAGAGTCATGACAGGGATCAGCCTCCGCTTCATCCTCCACCATCGCCCGAGTACCACCAGCACCCAGAGACCCATCCTACCCATTCTCCTTCCACCAGTTTGACGACCTGCACGCCGTTTCAGCGGCCAGTCTAGCAAGCAGCCTTCTGTCTTCCAGGTTTGGGAGCAGAAAGAAATACTTTAACCCAAAACCATCCCAAAGCCAAAAGCCTGAATGTCGGCATTGCCAGGCTTTTGGCCTTGGAAATGTTGCCTTCCGTCGGTGGACACAGATGGGGGCCGTCATGTTCATGGCCCCTTTCCTGCCCCCAATACCAGTTGCGAGCAGGCATTTCTTTGCAGAAAAGCCGTCCCTGCCCTGGCCAGCCCATTCATCTAAAATTTCAAGCGCGTTGTCTGCATCTGTGTCCGGAAAAGTCCATCTGACCACCGACACATTGACTATAAGCACGGCCAAGTCGTATATCTCTGTGACAGCTCACTGGGTGAGCTGGGTGGATGTCTCTGGTGGTGACGGTGGCTCTCAGGCCCGGCGCACGCTCTTCAAAAATGCAGGGATGGTGCAGGGTTCTTTCCCCCAAGGTCCTCTGGTGGCATCACGTACCCAGAGAAACCAGGCCGTGTTGAAATTAATCTGGCTTGGAGACCGTCCACACACAGGTCAGGAGCTGTGGACGGCAGCCGATTTCGACCGTTTTCGCACACCACCTTGCCTGGCACAAGGCTCTTGTCACCCAGCCAGCTCTTAAACCCTTAAGGACCCAGCCAGTTTTGGCCTTCCTGACACAGCCCTATTTTTGAAATCTATCATGTGTTACTTTATGTGAGAATAACTTTTTGACACTTTTACCTATCCATGTAATTCAGAGACTGTTTTTCTCGTGACACATTGTGCTTTAAGTTAGTAAGACATGTTTCCCCAGCTAACCTGGCTTTATCAAGGCTTAGAGGTCCGATCACGTGGTCTGAGCTCACTTCCTTTTATAACATGATATAAAAGGAAGTGAGCTCAGAAGACATGTGATCGGACCTCGAAGTCTTGATAAAGCCAGGTTAGCTGGCGAAACATGTCGGTGAGGTCAGGCATGACGTTTTAAATTGTGATCTCTCACCTCTGTCTACAAGTGTCACCTGCTGCAGACGGTGTCACAAGGGGGCCTTATTTGTTCTGTGTCTATGAGATTAGGGACGACTGCCCAAGTAGTTGGCTTGGGATCCCTTACTGAAGCTAGTACTTTGCTATAGATATAAGGCTCTCCCTGTTAATAGGTGGGGGTCCACCAGACTTGATGATAGAAAGGAAGTTTATTCCCTCTTTCAGAAGCAAACAGGTGTAAATGATGAGGATAGAGATCAGGTTTTTAATAGTTGTGTATAGAGGTCAAGAGTTAGATATAATAAAGTTACGTTTTAGTGTTTAATAGATAGAGAACTGATAGAGTTTAAGTTTGCCTATGGCAAAATAGTAAATATAGGGACACAGATGCGGACACGGAACCTTTCTCTCTGTCGAATCCACAGGGCCCGACAGTTTCACAATTTTATCGGTCTTCATTAAGCAGTAGTTCGGGGTCCAGGGCTAGTGCAAGGCGGCGCCTCAGCTCTCAGGGTGCATCATCTGAGGCAAGTCAGGGCTGTGTTGAAGCTGTGCCGGAGGAAGCGGAGGAGGTATTCCTGGACACCGATGTTACCGACGTCCCTGTCTTGGAAAGAGCTTGCCGCGAATTTGAGGCGGAGGAGGAAGATGAGGAAGATCAGTTTGCTAGTGCCCCTCGACCCAAAGGCTTGGGAAATCAAGGCTCCATCTCTCACATGAGTGCTTGGATGCTCCATTAACTCCAACATGATCCTCGCATTAAGGCCATCAAAATGAACAACAGTTACTGGGTGGCCACCCTCCTGGATCCCCATACAAAACAAAACTCAGCACTTTCCTTCCACCCACCCAAATAGAGAGTAAAATGCAGGAAATGGAGACCTTGCTGATTGATCAACTGGAGACATCTGTTGCGTCTGCTTCATGTTCTTCAAATGTCACGGTGGAACAACGTAAACGACGTGACAGCAGTAGAGTGCCAAGTAGCCGTAACGGCAGCAGCAAGCATTGTGGAAAAAGCCTAATGGGTGACCTATGGCAAACCTTATTTACCACCTCACCAACGCATGTAATGCAGGGCACACATACAACACACAGAGACCAGCTTAAGATCATGGTGCACGACTATCTGCGTCTCAACATCGATGTTTTTGGATGTGTTCCGGACCCAATTGACTTCTGGGTATCCAAAATGGATGAATGGCCCGAGCTCGCTCGCCACGCCATAGAGGTGTTGTCCTGCCCAGCAGCCAGTGTCATATCTGAGCGGACCTTCAGCACAGCTGGAGGAGTCATTACAGACAAACGCATCCGGCTTTCCACAGATAATGTGGATCGTTTGACTTTCATCAAGATGAATCAGGCATGGATCTCTGATGATGTTGTGGCCCCAATTGCCGAGGTCACTGATTAGTTGCCGGTCTACTTCACATTCCTCTTCCAAAAGAAATGGTCCTCTTGAAAACTTTTTTTTTAAAATGATCATTTCTTACTGCAATTTTTATTCTCAGTTCCCAAAAGATCATTTTGCTGGTTTTGCAGTGTGGAGACTGTAAAAGACACCAAGGTTTCATGACAAAACCGTATTCCATTTACTCACTTTATCTTTAGAATTTTTCGCATTGTCAATGGTTTTGAGGTCATGTTGCTGTGAGATACAGCTATAATCATGGTCCTTTGGAACAGAAATGTGGCTTCTAAGTGGCATTTCTCCCTCACAATTTTTAACAGTGGCTGAGAAGTCATTTTTATAATTTTTTGGGTCATGCTGCTTTGAAATGCAGCAATACTACAGGTCCTATTATAAAAAAAATGTGGTTTCTAACAGACATTTGTTCTTCACAATTGTCAAGAGTGGCTCAAGGGTCATGTTTTGAATTTTTGGGGGCATGTTGCTGTGAAATGCAGCTATACTACAGGTCCTATTGTAAAAAATGTGGTTTCTAACAGACATTTGTTCTTCACAATTGTCAAGAGTGGCTCAAGGGTGATGGTGCTGTCAGAAACAGGAATAGGTAGGACACTGTTAATGGACACATATTGCAAAATGACTTGTTTTTGCAAGATCTTTAACATAGCTAGCAATCCCTGTAGTGAGACAACCCATTTAATGCGATTAAAAAAAAGAGAAACAAAGACGTGGTGGATTCCATCCTATTTTAAAAATGTGTTTTCTAGAATTAAACTACTAAAAAACTGGCATGTACAAAATAGCTGATACAAATACTCCTCTGAATTGTACAAGGAAGGTACAGGAAGACTTGAACAGATGTAGGTTACCCAGGAAAGGTATAGTCAATGTCTAGTTCAACTAAAATGATGGTTGAAAGACTCCTTTTTCTTGCACTTTTTAATCTGTGCATCAGACAGGTTTAATGGTCATACTGCGGTCCAGGACAGGTATAGTTAATTTCCAGCTCAACTAAAATGTTGGTTCAAAGACTCCTTTTTCCGGCACTTTTTAAATCTGGGGGTCATGCAGGTTTAGGGCTCATGCTGTGGCCCAGGACAGGTATAGTCAATGTCCAGTTCAACTAAAATGGTGGTTCAAAGACTCCTTTTTCCGGCACTTTTTAATCTGTGGGTCAGACAGGTTTAATGGTCATACTGCGGTCCAGGACAGGTATAGTCAATTTCCAGCTCAACTAAAATAATGGTTCAAATAATACTGCCTTCTGGCACTTTTTAATTTGTGGGTCATGCAGGTTTAAGGGTCATGCTGTGGTACAAGACAGGGACAGTGAATGGTCTATGACTTTTTTTCTGTGACTTTTATAACCTAAGTGTGTTGCCTAAGATGTAGCACGTATCCAGTTTATTGTTGTGGATGTTAATTCCAGCTTCTCCAGCCCTGTTTGGGTGTAAGAATGAAGGTGCTGTTCCTCTCCCATAGACTTTAATGGTCATCGGCGATAATCTATTATCGACTATCGGAAATCGTCTTGATAATTGACAACATCGACTATCGACCCGATGACGATAGTCGACGTAATCGCTCATCACTAGTGAATACACCAAACATCTGGTGTAAAAGTCTGGGAGGAGTTCTTTTAAATAACCAAAGGTAGCCTGTCATGTGCTAGGGAGAAGAAAGTTGGTGCATGTTGGCCTTTCAAATCATTGAGAGCCAGCAGCGCTCCTAGGAACATGAAGCCACACAGTACGGTGTCCAGGCAAAAGGCTGTGCCAACGGCGTCAGGGACAAGCTAAGCCATGGCTTGTTTCATATAAATTTTTCAGAAACTAAAAAAACCAAACTACTTGCCATGACCAGTAGCTGAATGATGCACTCCTGCTAAATGAAGACCACAAATTTTAGATTTAAAGAAAACTTTTAAAGGAATATTTTGCCCAACAAGCTTTAAAGAAAGTGTAGAGCAAGCGCAGGGAATTTGTAGAGACACCTTTAGCTGTTAACAGAGTGCAGGGTTGCAGAATAGAATGATGGAGAAGAATTTAGAAAGAGAAAAAGTCCCTTGCAGGGGACTAGTTACTTCAGAACAGGCAGAGAGAGAAGAGTTTGTGAGAGTGGGTAACTCTCCTGTTAGCAAAACAAGAAAAGAGGGTTATCGTGGGTGCCAGTGGTTCCCAATGCAAAGGACATGGGGAGACTATGTGTGGATGTAGAGGGAGACTCCTATCCCACAGGCTTGCTGCTGGAGAACATGTGGAAGAAGGAATCCAGGGTGTCTTACAGAGGGACATTTTAATCCTATATCTCTACAAGTTCTCTACAGTAAACCAAGTTTGAATACCCCCTGGTTGTGTCATTTGCCCTACAAGCTTGCCGGTATTACAAAAGTAACACACATGAATTTTATCTTATATCTCTTGCCCAAAATAGCTATTTTATCTGGAAAGGCCACTTTCACCTTCAGCTAAAATGTAGACCCAATGATGTCTCAGAAATAACTTATCATTTGTGAACATATTATGTTTTTCTAATTTCTAATTGTATCCTTCCAACTCTATAGCAACCTTAAATCCAAAACCAATGGGTTCTGCAGAGCCAAGCCAAATTTTATCTCTGCTATTTTTGTCTAGGAATCTACTTAAATCTTGGAATCTTTAAATGTATCTAAATACAAAATAAAATTACCTATGGTAAATGGCCCTTTTTTCCCAAAACCCCTATTCCCATATTTTACCTCTTGGCTTCCTGGCACTTTAAATTCTGGATTTTTTTTTACAACACATGTATTCCAAATCTAGAAATGTGTTACATTTCTAAATTTAACACTAGAGGAAATCTAACCTGCCACAAGTTAATAATAAAAATGTCACCAGTTTTTAAGTTATTGTCTAAGATATATTACAAAATTACTTCTCTGCTCCAACTATAAAAACCAGGGTTTTGACTCCCTCATGAAAAAGAGCTGAATATAACTTTTTTTCTGAAAGGCACAAGTTTATCTCAGTCCACTTCTACTGAGTGTCTCCTGTCTGTACAACTGAGCTTCAGATGTTACCTTTTCCCATTCAAAACTACAAGTCTATGCTATGCTTTGTCTACCTTCCTCCCTCTCAACCTTAGCATCAGTGCATGCCTAATATTTCCTCCCTTAAATTGAAAGCCTTGGGAGACAGAACTAAGAATGTGCTGCAGAGGCTGCCCTGAGAAATCCCAAACCACTTTGGTCATCTGATCTCCAGGGCTCATAGAGCTCATAGAGCTGTTTCCTGTGTGTTGAGACACAGATAACTACTGGAGATATGTTAAAAAATAAAAATAAAAATACCCTAAAGGGAAGCATGGCAGTGGCTCCGAAATGCTTTGGGTCTTCTTTGCATCCTCTGGTGCTAGAAACTTGCAGTAGGCAGGATGACTTCAAACAAGTATCAAGAAAATCTAGGAGAAAACATCATTGTGTGAGGAAGCTGAAGTGTAGGAGACATTGGACCTTTTAAAAGAACATTGATCTCAAGCAAACGTCAAAGTTCACTGAGGCTTGGTTCAGAAAAAGTCCAGGAAGATTCTGGAGTGAACGTCACAGCAGTCGAACATCATATCAAATCTTTGGTGAGATTTCAAGTAGGCAGTTGCAGTACAGAAGTCCAAATATTTGTAAACTGAAGGCCACTGCATTTCAAGGAATGGGCTAAGATTCCCGAGGAACACTGTCAGAATCTGGTGTCTGGTTATGCATCACATTTACAGCAGATCATAAGTTGGTTAGCAATTTTGGCATGGACTAGTATTTCTGCTTGAGTAAAGGCTGCTTAGGATCTCAATTTATTTTGTTGTTATCCTTTCAGCTTAGCATATGGGCAAAAATTCAGACTGCTTACGTCAAGGATCCATAGCATTTGAAGAGTATCTAAGTTGCTTAACATTTGGCCAGGGTCTAGGCTCCTTTGCATTTCTGACAGTGTTGAGACTGTTTAGAATTTAGACTAAGCTCCTGGCCATAGTACAGACTGCTTGCCAGATGTCCATAGTGCTTAGTATTTCATCCAGTCCCCTGCTACTTAACATTTTGACTGAGATCCTTGCTGCTTAGTTTGACTGGAGCCCTTTATTCTCAATGTTTTGGCAAGGGGCCGAGTTGCATACCATCACTGCAAGAGCCTTCTTGGTAATTTTGCCAAGGTCTAGGCTACAATTTCTACAAGGATTCTTGTTGCTTAGATATAAGGCCTAAATTCTTGCTACTTATTGGTTTCTCCAGGGTTCTTGCTGTTTAGCATTTCGCTCTGTTCTAGGCAGCTTAACATTTCAGACAAAGTCTTTGCAGATTAATATTTTAGCTGGGGTTGCTTAACATTTCTACAAGGATCATTGATACCTAACCATTTAGCCCATGTGTAAGAGGAGTGAACAAACAACTCTCCTTTCCCGGACTATATCCTTTCTATAAATTATTGTCACTTTAAATGGTAATTTTGCTCTTAAGAGACTTCCCAGTTGACATTGTTGTGTGTATTGATGTTAAAGGGGCTATCCTGTTTATTAAGAATTATATAACTAAGGTATTGGTGCCCAATAAAATAAAAAACTATACTCACCTTTCTCCTCATCTCCATTTAAGCTCTGGCTCTCTCTGGTCTTCTGGTCTTATTTCCTGACTTCTTCCGAATGGTACATCACAACTGCAGCTGTTGATTGGCTTCAGCGGTCACATGACCATTGCATTACCGTGCATTACTTAAGCAATTGGAAGTAAACAGCCCTGAATGATAATATAAGCAGAAGCACTTGACCGCTGCAGCCAATCAGCAGCTGCAGTTGAGATGTAGCATTCGGAAATCAGGAAATAAACAGAAGACCAGGAAGAGCCAGAGCTAAAACGGAGATGAGGAGAAAGGTGAGTATTATTTTTTATTTTTTTTTTACAATGGGCACCAGTACCTTTTCATTTATATTTTAGATAAACTGAACCACCCCTTTAAACATCTGAGAAGCCCTAAAAGAGGCAAAGATACCGGTGTCATCCTGTGTGCACAATAGTTCTAGGGTTGCTCCTCTTCAGAGCAAGCAGAGGGAAAAGCAGCTGTGTGCTTGATACTAGGAGACAGAGGAGACTTGTATGGAGCTGATCAGGATGATCACTTGGGCTGAAAGGTAGTCTTCTCTTATTGGAAGAGTGGTAGTGCTGCTTAGAGTCTGTCTGTTGCTACGTAAGTGGTGAGCTGATGAAGTGACTGTTGTTGTACTGGAAACATATAGGGGCCATGGAAATCTATGGTGTGTAGTGTGGTTTGTGAGTTAATGCTAAAGTAGTAGAAGCTGAGTGCATCATCAGCCTGTAAGTAACTAGCTATTGAGAATCCACTGGGACTGTTGCAATAAATGCAGCCAAGCATAGGGGGCAAGCAGTGGAATGCCAAAAACAGGGAAGGCTATAATTAGTAGCTGCTTAGGTGGGAAATCACTAGTCCTGGTGGACTACAGTATGACTTGGTTACCTTGCAGACCAGTAAAGTGCCTGGGAAATAAGGCTTGTTTGTAGTCTAGCTTTTGGTGTGTGGATAGTGTACTCAATTAGGCCTGAACTTGTCTTTTTGAAGAGAAACCAGAAAAAGGGAAAATCTAGATCCAATGCTAACTCTGTCTTTGCTGTTAAGCAGTTCGTCCAGTAAGCTGGTTAGCAATTCTGACAGGGAATAACGACTGTTTAGGATTAGGCTATATAGCACTTTTGTCTACAGCTTGGGCAATTAGCCTTTTGATCAGGGACTGAACAGCTAAGCAATTTGGCCAGCATCTTTGTGGCTGAGCATTTGAGCCAGGGCTTAATACACTTGGAACTTTTGCTGTGTTGTAGGCAGCTGAGCTTTTCTGACAGCTTGTAACCTTATTAACATTTCAACTGTAGTTCATGCAGCTTTGCAATTTTGCTGGAGCCCCTGCTTCTTACTTATTTGGCTGGGGTCTTTTTAGTTTAGCAATCTCATTACATTTAACAAGCATCTGGGCGAGGGGCATAACTGGAGAGGGCTGGGTCCCATAGCAAAGTTTTGGAAGGACCCGTTAGCTTCCGCCAGCCGCCTCCCATGACTACTTACCAGGACCTATTAATAATAGTCATGCAGTTACAAGATAACACGACGCGAATATGCCTCACTGTTTAAATCACCATCATACTGCTACCAAACAAATCCCACTACCAAGACCAACATGACCAATAACACTCAAATATACCTCTAGAACACAACTACAACTTACCACCACATAGTGATTGAATAATACCACTATACTTTCAGTGAATAAAGATTAGTATGAAAAGACCAATATTGCTGCCAAACAGTGACCATATAGTGACCAGTTGCACACAGGCTCTGCAGACTGTATATTATCTTCATAGAGTGACCATATAGTGGTATATACTAGTGTACACAGAATCTGCAGACTGTATATTACCTCCATACAGTCACCATATAGTAGTAGACACCAGCATTCACAGGCTCTGAAAACAGATGAAGTGATTACAGTGCAGTTACATAGTATGACTCACAAGTGATATTTCTCTGATGAATTGTTTACTTTCCCTTTTCTTCTGAATCTGGTCCAGGCCACCATGATGACTTCTGGCCACCACTCGTTCCTGTATATTTGGACACACATATCTTAGAATGCCCACTTTTTCAGAACCTCTCTCACTGTCTTCCACCTCTGCACTAATTTCCCAGGTATGGGAGAGTAAGTACAGGCCATAGTTTAGAGGCACAGTCTCCCAGGTGGGTTGGGAGGAGCAGGGGACTAATCTCCTGGAGATTGTGCTACAGCTATAACCTGTACCCCTCAGGTTCATATTACCAGATGGGTAGGTAAGGGCTTCAGGTGGTTAGGTAGTCAGGGCCCCAGGTAAGTAGTTAGGCCCCAGATAGCTAGGTAGACCCCGTTAGATAGGTTGGTAGGCCTTAGGTAGGTAGGTTGGTAGGCTCCAGAAAGGTTGGTAAGCCCTAAGTAGGTATGTAGCAAATACCCCCAGGTGGTAGATAACCACGGGTGGGTAGGACAGTGGGAAAAAAAATTTTTTTGATACACTGGTGATTTTACAAGTTTTCCAATCTACAAAGAATTGAGAGGTCTGTAATTTTTATTGTAAGTACACTTTAACTGTGCTAGCATCTAAAAAAAAATCCAGATAATCAAATTGTATGATTTTGTATTAATTAATTTGCATTTTATTGCAAGAAATAAGTATTTGATCACCTACCAACAAGCAAGAATTCTGTTTCTCACAGTTTTTTTTTAAAGCCTTTCTACTCTGCACTCATTACCTTTATTACCTTTATTAATTGCACCTGTTTTAACTTGTTAACTGAATAAAAGACACCTATCCACACACTCAATTAATCACACTCCAACCTCCCCACCATGGCCAAGAGCAAACAGCTGTCAAAGGACACCAGGGGCAAATTGAGAGCTGCACAAGGGGGACTACAGGACAAAGGAAGCAGCTTTATAAAGGCAACATCTGTTAGCGCAATTATTATAAGATGGAAGAAACACAAGATGACAGTCAATCTTCCTCAGTCTCACCTTGTGGGGTAAGGATGATTCTAAGATTGGTCAGGAATCAGCTCAGAACTACATGGGAGGACCTGGCAATCCCCTAAATGAGCTAAGTCCACACTGTCAAAGTAACACACTAGGTAGGTAGTCCGGGCTCCATTAAAAAAAAAAAAAAAAAAAAGGAAAAAAAACGAATTTGCCTCTCTCAGCTTTCTCCTGATGCAATGAGCGGCAGGCCTGCTTCTCCAAGTGGAGCCCAGTGTAGACAGCGCGATGATGAGATGTGATTGTGCCGTCTATGTCTGAACTAGCAGCCGGTGCATGGGGGTTTTACATCAGCCCTTAAAATAGAGACCGAAGAGTGGTTTTCCCCTTGCTAGCTAAGAGATTTAACTGTTTATGTGTCCTGGGACACACAAACAATTAATCGGACTGTGCAGTCCTAGGGATCGAGGGCCTTAGCAGAGAACCAGGGCTATCTGAGGCAGAATGAGCCAGCTAGGCCCCCTGTGGCAGTGTGCCTCATAGCTACAGCTGCTACATTTGTAGTTCTGTCACTGATCTGGGCTGTTAAGCAATAACTACTGCTTTACACTTTTTTTCCAGAAGCTAGAATGCTTAACATTTTGAATGGAGTCTAGGCTTCTTATTTTTTTGGCTGGGGTCCATGCTCCTTACTATTTTGTCCAGGTTCTAGGGTACATAGCATTTTGGCTATACATCAGACTGAAAACTAAAAGCTTTTTAGTAAAAACCTGTATTCAGTTTTGTTTTGGGGCTTTTAAATTCCTCGTTCCCCAAAAAATTAATCAATGGAGAGTGGGAGCTTCTATGATACAGCAGAGAAACAGAACCAGCCCGGAATAGAGGTTAACAATGTACAATGGGAACTGTAGTACCCACATGGGTTGCTGCACTGAGGAGGAGTATAAAAGGAGCAAAAAACAGTGTGGATAAAAGGTAATAATAAATGTTTAGGATGTATAATAAGGTCTCGTTTAGGTCTGTGTCAATATGTCCTCTTTTCGTTCCTCATAATACAAAAAAAAATGGGACAACAACCCTAGCAGATTCCCTTGACTAAAAAGGGCTACAGAACCCTTGATGAGATGTGAAAAAAGGCTTCAGGTTATATTTTTTGCCTTTTGAAAGTTTTTTTAAAATTTTTGTCCAATTCTTACCCTTTAGGCGTCCCCCAGTCATATGCTAAAAAAGGTAATGTTGACCAAAAACTAACAACATTTTCCAGGTGGAAACGCTAAGTAGCCTGGACTAGAGTTGATCGATTAATCGAGATCGACAAAATCGAGACGGGTTTCTCGATTGTGATCGATTCGATTTTTCTGGTAAAATCAGGTAAAAATCGATCGTGTCATTTTCACCTTGCATTGACTTTAATGGGAATTGACAATCAAATCAAAAATCGAAAAGATTTTCATGAAAAAAAATCGAAATTGGCTCGATCTCGATTTTTTCCGATCTCGATTAATCGATGAACTCTAGCCCGGACCACAGCTACAATTTTAAGCAGCAAAGGCCCTGAATGCTGAATAGAAAGTAACTTAGTAAAAATGCTAGGCAGCCTAGACCAGCAAGAATTGCGAAGCAGAAAGGATGATACTAAAAATGCTAAGTAGCCTAGACTTCAGCTCAACAAAACAAGAAACTCTAAGCAGCAATGTTCATGTCTGAAATTTTAAGAAGCTTAGGAAAAAAGGTAAAATGTTAAGCAGCAGAGACCAAGTAAAATACTAAAGCATATATATATACAGCGGGTGAAATAAGTATTGAACATGTCACAGATTTTCTAAGTAAATAAAATATTAAAGGTGCTATTAACATGAAATTCTCACTAGACAGTAACAACCCATTCAATCCACACAAGCAAAGAAATCAAATCATAAATGTCCATAAATTATGCTATGTTATATGTAACAATGAGAAATTACACAGGGAAAAAGTACTGAACATATAAAGAACTTAGTGAAAAATAATATCAGCTGGTTCAACTAAGGGCCTATGAAAAGGTATCTCACTACCAGGGTGACACACAAGAATCATCTCACGATGGGTAATACCAGTGAGCTGTCTGACCTTGGCAACGTTATTGTTGCAAAACATATAGTTAGTACAATTGAAAAAAAACATACTGATGGCATTGGTTACAGAAGAATTTCTAAACTACTAAAGATTCCAGTGAGCACTGTTAGGGCCATAATCCGGAAGTGGAAAGAACATAATTTCACCATAAACCGGCCACGATCAGGTGCTCTCCGCAAGATTTCAGACAGAGGAGTGAAAAAAATTATCCATTAGTTGTCCAAAAGCCAAAGACCACCTGTGGAGAGCTACAAAAGGAATCAGACCTGGAATCAGCAGGTACTTAAGTAAACAATAAGTAATGAACTCCACTTCTATGGCCTGTATGCACACTCACTACTCAATACTCCATTGCTGAACACAAAGCATGTTCAAGTGCTTTTTAAAGTTTTCTCACCAACATTTAGACAAGCCTATGAAATGCTGGGAAAATATAGTCTGGTCAGATGAGACCAAAATTAAACTCTTTGCATGCCATAATACACACCATGTTTGGAGGTCAAAAGTCACTGCATATCACCCCAAAAACACCATAGCAACAGTTAAGTTGGGAGGTGGAAACATCATGATGTGGGGCTGTTTTTCAGCCTAGAGCACTGGCAAACTTGATATAATTGAAAGAATGATGTACAAATGTAGTGAGACATTCTTGATAAAAATCTGCTGCCATCTACTAGGATAATGAAGATGAAATGAGGGTGGACATTTCAGCAAGACAATGACCCAAGCACACAGCCAACGAAAATAAATCTGCTAGAATAGCCCAGCCAATCACCTGACCTGAATCCAATAGAAAATCTTTGGAAGGAACTAAAGCTCAGAGTTCACAGAAGGAGCCTATAGAACCTGCAGAATTTGAAGAGTGTTTGGGTATGTTCAGACGGCTGATTTGGATTTATTATTATTTTCACACCATTCACAATTCACCTGTTAGGTGAATTCTACAGGTTATTATGGTCGTGTGATAATGCACAATTGTGAAATCATTGGTGCATTACAGACCGTGCCAACTCCGGCGCAAAAATCACAAAACAATCAAACATTTCATTACATTTTTGTCAAGAAATATTGTGTGATTTCTAATAAGCATGGGCCATGTATTGTCTCTATTGAGCACTAATCTAGATGTTAAGAGGATACAAAAGTATTACATACACTTCCTGCAAATCTTTTTGTTTTTGAAAAGAACTTCACAAATTCCACTTGTCTATAGCAGATCAAGCCTTAATAAAATGTAACTGACATATATCTGCATGCTTGGCATATTAGGAAGTTTTTGATCAATGCAGTACCTCTCATTCTGTAGAGGTCACCAAAAGACCACACACCACATTTCTGTACATTCTGCACGAAAAGCAGCTGAGCTTTTAGCAGTCTAGATGACTCCCTACGTGCCAAATGTGTCCTCCTTTGTGTACGTTTGTAACATGCGCACTCTATTCTTACCTATTCCCAGCCAGATGTGACTCAAACTGCTTACAAGGCTTTACAGAACTACTTACTTGATAAAGTACTTGATACCATCTGCTGTGTAAGCTTCTTCTCATCCATAAGGGAGACCTGAGGAGAGAAAGAGACATAAACACATTGATCAGGAATGCTCCCAGGAAAAAGGAGGCACATTCTGCAGTCTGTCTTGTCCTGTTTAATGTCTACATTACAGAATTTGTTTTTTAAAAGAAACACTTGTAACATGGCTAAAAAGCCTACAATAATTGTTTGATATATTTTTTTAAAGCTTTGATCCTTTCATCAGTTAATAAATAAGGAATATATTGTGTATTTGCAGATTATGATATATGGGTTAATAATTATTGCTTCAGACAACAGTTTGACTTTTTTTGCTTTATTTTACGCTACAGCTACCAAAAAACCTCCGACAAATATATTTAATTTTACACTCATTGGGGCAAATTATTAAGGCAGTTGCGCCAGAGTTCTGGCTCAAATTGTGCCGAAAATAATGTCTTACAAGCTTTTCGCCAAATTTACTATGTGTTTTAGACAGTTTCAGACTCTTCTGCACCTTGTCCAACCAAGGGGATGTGGCCTTATAAAAAGGGGCGTGGCTTAATCGAGTCAAAAATGCACTAGAGTTTTGTCGCAGTTTCTGGCGTAAAAGTAAGCCAACTTAATTGTGGTACAAACTTAGACTAGACAGTTCTAAACATGGCCGGACCATTGTAAACTTGGCACTTCTTACCGTATGTTTCACCCTAACCCTAATAGTTTTAACTTTTCAGGGAGGGGGGCCCCTCACACCTTGTGTCTCTTTGTAAGTACTTTTTAATGTGTAATGACTGTATGTTTCCCCCTTAAATTTTGTAAAGTGCTGCGGAAAAAGTTGGCGCTATAGAAATAAAGTTTTAAATTTTTTAATTATTATTTTTCAAACCCCTGCGTCAAATTTAAATCAATTACAAATAATAAATGTGGCGAAATTGTAAGACGGCCGGGTCTAACTTTCCCATTGCCCTAAGATTAAGACTAGAGATGGACGAATTAAATTTAACGAAGGGGAAATTTTTTTAAAATTTTCATAAAACTTCGGTTCTGAACAAAGCCCGAAGTTTGGGGGATTTTGGGGTTTAACGAAGTGTGTTTTTGATTGAAAAAATGGCTGCAAGCCCCTTTGGGCTTTCCCATGGGGAAAAGCACTCTGGGGGGAAAAAGGGGCATAGCCTTGCGGGACTTTGGGGCAGGGGGAAGAAGCCAATCAAAAGACCGGGGGGATTCTTTGACGTCCCCCGGGCACTATATAAGCCCTGGGCGCGACGCGGGGGAGTTTCACACCCTCTCACTGTACTGATTGGGGAAGGTGCTGCTGCGGCTGCTTTAATTTGCTCTTACTGAAGAACTGTTTTTTATACAGCGATTTTTGGGGGGTGCCCTCACCTTTTTCTCAGAGACTGCTTCTCCAAAAGTTCTATTTCTGTTTTTGTGGGGTATTGGTTTCTGAAGTCCAGGTGCGCCCCAAATGCAGCTGCATATACTTTTTAAAAGGGCTATCTGCCAAAAGCAAAATTGAATACCCAAAGGTTTTTTTAACCCTGTTCCTGTTGTATTCTTTTAAAATTTAAACGGGTTTTTTAAACAATCCAAATCCCAATTAATTTTTGGCTGCTCAATTTTTTGCGAAATTTTACATCCGGGGTTTAAATTTAAAAGCGTTGCTCTGCGTTGTGGTGACTAAAAGAAACCGCCTTTGTCACCGAAAAAAAATACATTTTTCCCTGTACCCTAGTTCAAAAAGCGAAGGAAAAATTAAAATTTTTTTCTCTTGTTGTGTAGTTAAAAAACAGGGCCATTGAAACAGGGCTCCCAAAGCTCGTTTTTTTGGGGCCCCCTAAAAGGGGTTTTGGCCACAATTTAATCCAGGGGTTTAAATTTAAAGCGTTTTTTTTTCTGCTGTGGTGACTAAAAAAAAACCCCGTTTTTCACCCCAAAAAAAATACATTTTTCCTGTAGCCCTAATTCACAAGCGAAGGTTAATTAAAATTTTTTCCCTTTTTTGTTTTGCGAAAAAAACACGCAATTGTAAAAACGCAAAAAGCTTGTGGGTTTGGGGTTGTTAATTTTTTTGGAAAATTTTAAAACCCGGGGGGTTTAAATTAAGCGTTTTTTTTTTGCTGTGGTAAAAAAAAAAAAACCCTTTTTTCCCCCCGCCAAAAAAAAACATTTTTCCGGTAGCCAAATTTTCACAAAAAAGGTTTAATTACAAAAATTTTCTTTGTTGTTTAGCGTAAAAAAAACCGCCTTGTAACACGCTAAAAAAGCTCGTAGTTGGGGGTTGCTCAATTTTTTTGGCGCAATTTACATCCGGGGGGTTAAATTAAGCGTTGTTTTTCTGCTGGGTGATTTAAAATAAACCGCTTTCACTGCCAAAAAATACAATTTTCCTGCAGCCTAATTCACAAGCAAAGGGTTTTAATTACTTTTTTTTTTCGCTTGTTGTGTACGTAAAAAACCGCCATTGTAACACGCTACAAAAATCGTTTTTTTGTGGTTGCTAAATTGTTTGGCGCAATTTACATCCGGGGGTTAAATTAAACATTGTTTTTTGCTGTGGTGACAAAAATAAACCTTTTTCCCACCCCCAAAAAAATTTACATTTTTTTCCTTTGTAGCCAAATTTCCAAAAACGAATTTTAAATTTTAAAAATTTTTTTCTCTTGTTTGTGTAGCTTTTGAAAAAACGCCATTGTAACCCCCAAAAAAAAAAAAAAAAACAAAGTCGATTTTGTGGTTGCTCAATTTTTTGGGAAATTTTAAAACATCCGGGGGTTAAATTTAAAGCGGTTTTTTTTCTGCTGTGGTGACTAAAAAAAACCCGTCTTTCACCCGCCAAAAAATACTTTTGTTCCTGTACCCAAATTACAACGAAGTTTAATTAAAAATTTTTTTCCCTTTGTTGTGTAGGTGAAAATACCCATTGAAACACGCAAAAAAGCTCGTAGTTTGGGGTTGCTCAATTGTTTGGGGGCCAATTTACACCCGGGGGTTTAATTAAGTTTTGTTTTTTTGCTGTGGTGACCAATATTAAGCGTCTTTCACCCCCAAAAAAAAAAATTTTTCCGCGTCAAATTTCACAAGCAAAGGTTAATTCCCAAATTTTTTTCTTTTGGGTAGCGTGGGAAAGCCGCCATTGAAACATGTTTACAAAGCTGTATTTTGGGGTTTGGGTAAATTTGTTTGGGAATTTTTACATGGGGGGTTTAATTAAGCGTTTTTTCTGCAGTTGTACTCAGTAAAAAAAAAATTTTTTTTTTAAACCCGCCACAAAAAAATTCTGTAGCTAATTTTTTTTTAAACCCAAAAGGGTTTTAATTTAAAGGCCTTTTTGGCTTTTATTTTCCCATAAAATACACGGGAGTTTTTTAAACAGCACATACAAGTAAATTTTTCCTCCCCCATTTGTGGACCCGAAATTTTAAATATCCAAGGGTTCCCCCAAGTTTCTTAGGGGGTTCATTTGGATTTCAAATAAGGGTGTGTATTTAACATTTTACAGATATTTATTAAACATTTGTCTTTTACTTTTTAGAAAAACAGAAATGTCAGACAGAGAGGGGGCCCAGGCTTTCCCCTGCAAGTGGCAGGGGCACAAAAAATTCCAGGCCCAGGTGGGCACCCACAAAAGGGGGGAAGTAGCACGGGGGTCACCCCCGGGGGGAGGCCACCCCCTCCCCTTTGTCATCTAGCCCCGTGTGCTGACTAGAAACCCAAGGGTTTTTTGGGATGGTTGACTGGGTAAACCATTTCCCTCCCAGATGACATCTAAAAAACCCCACCAAGGTCGTGGGAAGTCAGACAAAAATTTTAGTTGGCATGGGCCCCGGAGGGGTTTCAGCGGCCCTCCCCTTCCCTAAAACCCGCCTCTTTTCCCACCCGGGTTCCCCTTTTAGCCAGAATCTACTATGTGGTCTGGTCAGCACCACTATATAGCGAGGAAGAAAATTTTTAGGGGGGGTAGTCCCGCAGCTACTTGGCAGCGAAAAAATGGGTCAATATCCCTGCTTCTTGGGAGTAGGCGGGAAAGTATAGATGTGGGGAGTTTGGGAAAGGGGGTTTATGTTTTGAGGGGGCCCGCCTCTGCTACCCCAAAACCGGGGATGAGGGGCAGCATTTACGAATGAAAAAAACAAATAAAATGACGATGGGAGCCCCCACCGCACTTTGGGGGCCGGTGAGGAAAGGGGGTTCATCATCGTCATGAGAAGGGGGGGCGTCAGCTTGCGCGTCAGGCGCGGGCAGCCCGCAAGTGGGTTGTGTGGCCGTGAGGTTTAGGGAGGGTAGGGAGCAGGGGTGAGGTCTGGGGGGGCCAAAGGGGGCCCGGAGTAAAAAAAACCCGCTTCGAAAGGTCCAAGAAAGTAGCGGCACAGGGGCTCAGTGAGGCAGCGGCGGTAGTAGTCACTCAGTGCGGAGCGTTGGCGGTAAAATCCGATACTCGGCGGTGTGGCAGTTCTTTGCTAAGACACCAGAGGAGCCAAAATATGGGTATTTTGTAGAATCTGTGGGCAGAAAGTGAAACGTGGCAGGGAGCTAACGTTGGCACCTCGGCCTGCGTCAACACATGCAGCGTCACCATCCGGTGGCCTGAGAGAAACGTGGCTCAGATGTGGGGGGTCCATCCTGCCACCGCAGCAACAGCAACAGCAGCCCCCCAGTGGCACGCATGCCATTGCAGCCAGCAAGGCTCCACCACCTCTGCAGAAGGGAGCTGTTTCTCTTTGACCATATCTCCCGGTCCAGATGCTCCTGCTCCTCGCTACTCATGGCGCCAGCAGTCGTTCAGCGAGGCGATTGCAAAGAGGACAACAGTATGCGTCCAACCCATCTTAAGGTGCAGCAGTTTGACCGTGCTCCTGTCCAAGTTGTTGGTACTGCAGTCCCCTTTCCAAATGGTGGACTCTGCACCGTTCAGAGAACTAATGGCTTGTGTCGAGCCGAGATGGAGAGTTCCAAGCCGAAATTTCTTTTCCAAAAAGGCATTTCCCACACTTCATAAATATGTAGAACAGAAGGTGGGCCAGACCCTTTGGGCCTATCGGTTTGTCCAAGGTGCAGGGGCAGCGCGGACGTCTGGAGCTGTAACTACGGTCAGGGCCAGTACATGTCCTTTATGGCCCACTGGGTGAATGTGCTTTTTGCCCAGGCACACCAAAAAACTTGGACAGGAGGGCGCCCCTTCTCCTCCACGTTGTCAAACAGCGGCTCCGGCGCCAATGTCCGCCTCCTCCTCCACCACCCCCATCTCAGCCTCCACAAGTACTGCTCCATCATACCCCATGTGTTAGGGCACGCGGTGTCACGCAGTTCTACACCTGGCTTGCTCGGCGAACGAAGTCAGACAGGGGAGGAACTGCTCCGCGTCATGGAGCAGAAAACGATGTTTTTTCTTTCTCCGCGCCAACTGCAAATCGGAACCATGGTGACGGACAATGGGGTGCACATGGTGCCCGCGCTGCACCGCGGACCGATGGTCCAGGCGCCCTGCATGGCGCACGTGTTCAATCTGGTTTGAAAAGGTTACTGAAGTCTTCCCCCGATCTTCAGAAGATTCTGAAAATGGCCAGGAAACTGTGCATGCACTTTATCCATTCCTACAAAGCCAGGAACACATTCCTCGAGTTACAGCGGCAGAATGGTCTTCCCCAACACACTCTGATATGCGATGATCCACCCGTTGGAATTCCAGCCTGCACATGTTGGACCAATCGTATGAACAGAGAAAGGCCATTAACGATTTTTTGATGATCCAGGCGGACAGGAGTACTCCCTGTGTAACTTTGTGTCACCCAGTGCAGCTCATGCGTGACACCTGCCGTTTGTTGAGGCCATTCGAGGAGGCCGCGTTATTTGTCAGTCGCCAGGACTACGGGATGAATAACATCATTCCACTGATTCATGTCCTGGAACAGATGCTGAAAAATCTGTCTGGGCAGGGGACTGGAGACGTGGCGACTACATCTCGCGGAGGAGGAAGAGGAGGAGGAGGACATTGGAGCAGAAGCATTGTCTGGTGAAATGAGTGGATTTCTACCCAGGTGACAAGTAGAGGAGGAGCAGGAGCAGCTGGAGGAGGTAGATGGAGATGAGGAAGACGAGGCAGATGACCCGCAAGCACTGTGGCAGTATACAGTGGAGATGGAGGCAGGGAGCCCTCGGAGTCACTTGTGCAGATGGCCCGCAGCATACTGATTTGCCTGGATAGTGACAGCCGAATAGTCACCATCCAGCAGAGGGATGATTCTGGCTCTCCCCCCTATTGGACCCTCGTACCGGTCCAAAATGGGAGCCTTTTTCCCAGCTATTGGAGGGGGGACAAACTCAAATACTATAGGGAAATCCTCCATAGTCAGTTGGCCCATGCCTATGTGCGGCATCGTCCCTCCTCTGACAAGTCTGACCAGGGGGTTCTTCAGCGCTCACGTACTACTGCCGCGGCTGCTGGGGGAAGGTGGGGGGGTCGGAGCAGTACCAGCTCCATCAGCAGCAACCTAAGTCTGGAGTCATGATGAGCAGCTTCCTTCACCCGCCTAGTGAGGAGGGCATTCGCCAGCAGCGGCAGCAGCAGGACCTGGAGCAGACCCTGAACCAACAGGTGGTGGCCTACTTGGACAGCACTCTGCCACCCCAGTTAGAAGATCCGCTGGACTACTGGGCAGCCAAACTGGATGTGTGGCCGCAACTTGCCGAGTTTGCAGTGGAGAAGCTGTCCTGCCCGGCCAGTAGTGGGGCATCAGAGCGGGTGTTCAGTGCTGCGGGGGCCATCTGTTACCCAAGGAGAACCACGGGAAATGTGGAACGACTGACCTTTGTCAAGATGAATCAGGCGTGGATCGGCCCGGATTTCCACAAAACCAATGCCTTAGGCGTCGGGACTACATCAGCCAAGACGCCTCCCCAAACTGTGAGAAATGAGTCTGGGTTCAAACTACCTGCCTCGCCCCCTATTCTGATGCGCCACCCGCCTGATGCCACACATCTGCTGACAGCTTCTCCATCTGCCACCAGCCATTTTTTTCCAGGGACTGGTTATTGCCAAACCCCCCCCCACTCTGTCATTTGCCCCTGTTGACCTATGCTGTGCTGGGTGCTGCCGTGACCTCCACACTGTGTCATTGTTGCCACTCTCTGACCTCATGCTGCTGCCGCGTCAACTCCACTCTTGTCATTGTGCCACTCTGTGGCCTACTCCTGTTTTTGCCACCTCCAGAATGTCATTGTGCCACTGTCTGACCTCATGCTGCTGCTGCCGTGACCTCCACTCTCTGTCATTGTGCCACTCTGTGGCCTACCCCAGTTTTTGCCACCTCCAGAATGTGATTGTGCCACTGTCTGACCTCATGCTGCTGCCGCCATCACCTCCACTCTCTGTTATTGTGCCACTCTCTGCCCTCATGTGCTGTGGCTTCCGCCGTCCCCTCCACCCCTCTGTCATTAATGTTGCCACCTGAGCTCTCAGCTTGTTTTTTTCCAGCTTTCGCTGGCAGGGACTTTATCAGGTACATTCCCCTTCAGTTTTTTGGGTCAGTTTTGCCCCTTAAGTGCCCAGGGAATTTTATAGTGAAGCGTTTCTAAGAGCGGGCGGCAGTCATGTGGTGTCTTTACTAAAACACAACATTGTATGAAGCCCAAACCAAGCTCCCTCTGCATATATAAGCTTGGCACAAACTTCTACAGCACCTGCAGGCTCTGTGACCCTGGAAATAGTTGTTTTTTAACGGGATTTGTCCCGAAGTAATTTGGAACGAAGTTATTTTTTGTCGGGAAATTCGGCGAAGTGAGCGAACCGAATTTCGAGAAATTAGCCCATCTCTAATTAAGACACTATTGATAAATCTGCCCCATTGTGCTTCCAAGGATGAAGCTTGCGGCCATTTCCCTTGGTCGTCTGTTGACTTCTGGTTCCCGCTGTGACCGGTGCAGGCAATCAGTAGATTCAGAGGTTACATGGCATTCTAATGATATCACACACTAAGGAAGTGAACCGCTCCTTAGTGGTGATGCCAATCATATGGCACCATGATATGGTACCAGGAAACACCTCCAGTACCTGCAGCACTTGTATAGCAGCAAGTGGAAAAGTGAGTATGTGTTTTCTTCTAGTTTTAGGCTTGGTTCAGACATTGCAATGATTTTGCATTTAGATGTGTTTTTTTGCCACATTTAATAAAATAAAAATAAAAAATAAGGCAAAAAAGTTTTTTTTTGCTGTAATTTTAGTAAAATGCAGCACAAAAATAAGATCAGAAGACATTAGCACTGCAGTGTGTGAACCCAGTCTTACTATTGTAATCACTGAAAAGGGAAGTATTGTGTACAGTGGATGCTATAAAAACAGACACTCACTCTTCATTACAGGGAGGGGGCTGGTCAGGAAGAGAGAGTAAAGAGATGCAAAATTTGGGAAGATGGCATAGGGTGCAGATTGTAGAGAACAGAGAGCTATGAGAGACTGAGGGATAGACCTGATGGTGCAGAAAGTCACTGTGTACAGAGAGACAGCTGCTCGCCTACAGAATCCCAGTCTCCCAATCAGAAGAATTCTTGCTCCCACTCCATGTGCATCCAGGCACCTACATATGGCAGTTCCAAGATGGAGTCCAGTGTAAAGACAGCCATGCTGCAGTAAGAAGAGAGTGGATGCTGCTATTGAGGATTATCAGTGAGGACTGTTAAAATGTGCCGTGTTTAATGTGCACCAATAACAACTTAAGCGTGCAACTGAGCTCCAATAGTTGAACTATGTGATTACTTGCTGCAGTCATTTCTTAATTCACATGTGTTACGGTGATTTGTCACTAATAGATATAATAAGTCACAGGGTGTATGAGAAATACAGTGTGTAAGAGAGACACTCTGGTACACATCTGTGGTAATTCCATCATTGGGGTCTGTAAATATTATCCCAGTCAGACCTGCATATAATTTCAGACTCTACTACTATGGGGAGTGATATATACACTGTCTGGCTTTGTATTGTGTTAGGTTATCTGCTTCAATTCATTTTTCACATTTTTGCACTCCACTAAGCATCTGCATATCACAAGGCATTCTGGGAGAGGAGTTGAGAGCTCAAGCACCCTCTATTGGATGAAAAAAAATCCTCTTTTTGCTCCTCATCATAAATTTTTAAGAAGCAAAAGGGATTTGCCAAGCCAGTATCACTCATCTGCTACAACTTTTTTTGGGGGGTTTTGCCATCATGTGCAAAGCAGGTGTGGTGGGCACGGGCGCCCCATGTTCTTCCCCTTTTGCTGTTTTCCGGGCCCCCTGCACTGCCGGGTCTCTGCCCCGAACTCCCTTTGCTCACCCCCCCGCTTTTCCCCGCCACCCATCGTTGAGCCCCCACCCCCGGGGTGTGCGCATGCCGGTTCAGTAAACTTTAAGGGGCCAATGCGGCAGAGATTTGCTATTGCCAGGGCTGCCCCATTTACCCCTGCCTTCCCTCTTGCCCCTTGCCAATCTCAAAACCAATTGCCTTAGAAAAAGCGTTCCTGACAAGTTTATTTCTACCGTGTACCTGACCTCCTGCTTTTATTCCATGACGACGCTTTGCCTGCCACCTGCCGCCTTTCTCCCTGTCCCTAAAATTTTTAAAGCCTCCCATACAATTCTGTACCCCCGCCACGCAAGAAATCACTCAGGGGTACCACTATGGTCTTTTGCGGGGCCCGGGGGACAAGGCATTTTGGGCCCTAGGCGAGTACAGCCAGGGGCCCCCCCCCCCCCCCGCTAAAAAAAAAATCCCCCCCCCCCCCCATACACATGTTCCTCTCACCCTGCGCCGGGTCCTGTCACTAATTTTTGCACATTCCACATGATCCTCCCAAATTTCCCTCCTCACTGCACAATGAAAAATCAGCCCTGAAAAATTTTCATTTTCAAAATCGCTCCCCTCCGTATGAAGTGTTCCCCCTAAAAAAAAGTCACTAAATAATCCACCAACAGGGAGCAAATCTCCAGACGAATGATTTTACAAAAAAACACTCCTACAAAAACCAAGACCCCAAATATTACTACTTAAGGCTCAAATAACCCGCCAGACCCTGACGAACACGGAAACCCCCACTGTGACTATCCACTGACACAGGTCTGGGAAAAATGTACCACCGCCATACAGTGACCAAAAATGGAGATACTAGTTGCATGTAGACCTTGCAGACAATTTTAAATGTTTTAAAATGCAGTTACATTTAGTGACTCACCGGAGCGCTTTTTGATGCGTCGTTCACTTTTCCCTTTTTTTCTCCCTCCGGTTCCTTCATGTGATTGCTCCCCCCCAATACTTGTCCCTAGGATTTGGACACAAATTCTTAGATTTCTCCTTTCCATAACTCCTTAATTTTTAGGTATATAAGTCCCCTTTTCAGGCAGGTATAAGATATTGTCCCCTTGAAAGGTGGTATAAAAATATAGGGGCACTCAGGCAGGTATATAGTATGGGGTCAGGGGAAATATATAGCTAGGGGGTTTAGGGAGGCGTATGGGGGCTACGGGGAGGGGTTTTTTGGGGGGCTCAGGGGGCGTAGGGGGGGGCCCCGGAGGGTATGGGCCTCAGGCAGGCGTATGGGGCTTAGGAGGGGTATGGGGGCCACTTCAGCGGGTATGGGGGCTCAGGGGGCGGTATGGGGGCACCGGCAGGCGGTATGGGGGCCCCAGGCAGGGGATATAGGGGCCAAGGCAGCCGTAAGGGGCCCCAGGCAGCGACGGGGCCACAGGCAGGCATTAGGGGCCACAGCCCATAGGGGGGCTCAGGGAGGCGGATGGGGGCCACGGGGGAAGGCTTTTTGGGGGGCAGGCAGGCTTATGGGGGGCACCAGGAGGCAATAGGGGGCCACGGAGGGGTTTTAGGGGGCCACAGGCGGGGGTATGGGGCCCCAAGGCGAATATAGGGGCCACGGGGAGGGGATTTAAAGGGGGCCGCGGCAGGCATTAGGGGGCCCAGGCAGGATATAGGGGGCCCCAGGCAGGATTTTAGGGGCGCAGGCAGGCATTATGGGGGCCCCGGGGGTTTTAAGGGGGCCCAGGCAGGCATTATAGGGGCGCAGGCAGGCTTTTTGGGGGGGGCCACGGCAGGTATAGGGGCCACGGAGGCATTATAAGGGGGCCATAGGCAGGTATTGGGGGGACAGGGAGGATATAGGGGCCCCAAAGGGAGGCATTTAGGGGGCCGCAGGGAGGATATGGGGGCCACAGGGAGGCGTTACAGGGGGGGCAGCGGCATTTAGGGGCCGAGGCAGGGTATAGGGGGCCAAGGCAGGCATTATGGGGGCCGAGGCAGGATATAGGGGGCCAAGGCAGGCATTATAGGGGGGCCGCAGGCAGGATTATGGGGGGGCAGGAGGATTTAGGGCCGGGGGGATATTGGGGGCCAAGGGGAGGGATTATGGGGGCCGCAGGGAGGGATTAGGGGGGGGCAGGCAGGCATTATGGGGGCCGCAGGAGGATAAGGGGCCCCAAAGGGGGCATTATGGGGGGCGGCAGGCATTTTGGGGGTGCAGGCAGGGTATGGGGGCCCCAGGGAGGGTTATAGGGGGGCCCCACAGGATATAGGGGCCACAGGCAGGGATTATAGGGGGGCCCAGGCAGGGATTTATGGGGGCCGCAGGCACTTTAGGGCCGCAGGCGGGAATAAGGGGGCCCCAGGAAGGATTATGGGGGCCGAGGCAGGGGGATTTGGGGGGGGCAGGCAGCTTATGGGGGGGCCCCAGGAGGAATAGGGGGGCCCCAGGCAGGCATTATTTGGGGGCCGCAGGAGGCATTATGGGGGGGCCCAGGGAGGTATTATGGGGGCCGCAGGGAGCTTTTGGGGGGGCCCCAGGGGGTATTATGGGGGCCGCAGGCAGGATGGGGCCCCCAGGCAGGCACTTAAAAAACAACAAAATTAAAAATTACCCCAATTCCCGGCGCTCCTCTTCTGTCCTCTTCAGCCGCGCGCTCCCCGGGAGTCCTCGGGGCACGGCCGGACGCGCTGTGCGCCCCGGGGGAGGCAGCGTCGCGATGACATCATTTTATTGCGACGCGCCCCCTGGGCGCGGGCCGCGGGGGTCTCAGCGCTTGAGGACCCGGGGCCCCCCTTTTCGGGCCCGGCTCCCCGGGGGATCCAGCGATCCTCCGGGACGGGCCCACACTGTTGCGGGGCAGGGGCGTTTCCTTGCTCCGCAGAAGCGGTCACAGGACGCCGAAGCTTCAGGCCCCCCGGCGCGGCCTGGACCGCGAGGGTCGGGGGCCCCGACGGGCCCCCCTTTGGGATAGGAGAGGTAGGGGGCCCTAGGCGGTGCCTACTTGGCCTACCCGTCGTCCCGGCCCTGGTCTTTTGCCGCAGCAGTGGGCTCTGGTGAATACCAGGGCTCCCTTAGATTCTGCTCCTTGATGCGACTTACATACACCAGTGGTCGTTACAGTTAGATCTGGCCTGCCGTGATGCCCTTGCCAAATGCTCGAGACATCATGATGGTAGTTGCCCAACAGTCACAACAGATTGCCCAGCAGGCGCAACAAATCTCCTTGCCAACCAAATATGACAGAAACCCCAAGGCCTTTTGGGGCTTCATTACAGAATGCACCATGCAATGATTTTGACTAACGTTTACAAAAGAACCCTCCCCAAAGGGGGCATTCTTTGGCGTTTCCTCACGTGGAAGCACAAACATGGGCCCCCTCCCCCTTTTAGAAGGAAGATCCTATGACAGCGAACTCCCCTTCCTAGCAATTTGCGTGTTATTTAAAAAAGGAAAACCCCCCTGTGCGTCTTTTCACTGGATGCTTGTAGACCTTTGATAAGGGAATTCCATAGTCGGACAATATGCCATAGTTTTGTACTCTTGCCTCTGAATATCATGAAGTAACAAGGCCCTTGTTGCCACGTTCTGGAAAGGCCTCGCGGGCAGAACAAAGGACGAGCTGGCTGGTCGATACCTTCTGTCAACTCTGAGTTACCTCATCTGTCTTGCCACCTGCATTGACATTCTGTTCGGCAAAAGACAGAAGGAGCGTCGCCAAGAACGTGAACCGTTATGGCCACACCATCTTCCCCGTCTTGCTCCGGTGTTTCAAAGGCCTCAACTGCCTCCACAATGGCTTCCTTGGAAGAACTTATGCAAGTGGACAGAGCAAACCTGCCTGTCACAGCAAGAATGGCACCTTCAACATCAGCAGAATCTTTGCCTCTACTGCGCTAGTCCAGAACACTTTCGTATGGACTGTCCATTGCATCCGGGAAACTCCTGCACCCTAGGTGTAAAAACTACCTCCCCATGTCTGATCATGCTTGTCAAACTCTACACCTCATCTGGTGTCATGTTCCAAGCCTCTGCCTTCGTGGATTCTGGATCAGCAGGGAATTTTGTCGACACATCTCTTGTCTTTAACTATTGTCTGCAGGTGGTCAAGACTCTGGTCATCTCTTACATTAATGGTAAATGTCTGAGTCTCCAAGTCTGGGCATTACACACAGAAAAAATCCTGTTCTACATATTACACCATTTCTCCTATGCAATCCTTCTGGCACTTCCATAGCTATAATGTTCTGCTCCAATGATCAATTGACAAATGGGCCAAGTCACATGTCTGGAAAAAGACTGCCATTCCTGATGTCTTGCGGTACTGTGTCTGGTGCGTACCACTTCTCTACTGACGTCTTCCAAGCCACTGCTAAGTCTACCAGCTCCGTATCACGAATTCCCAGATGTATTCTCTGAAAGTTGGCCTTGGAAGAGTAGCGCCATCTGCTGGAAGGTGCTTACCAACCAGTTAATATCTACATGGACAACAAAAATCTGCTTTATCTCCAGATGGCGCAGCATTTAAATCCTCGGCAAGATGAATGGTCCCTTTTTCCAAAGTTCAAATTCCTGAACCACTTCCTATTCCAGATGTTCCTTGGACACACATTGCCATGGACTTTATCACGGATCTACCACCCTCCTTGAACAACACAGCTGATAAAAGAAGACCTCCTCCCATCTTTGCCCCCAGAGATAAGATGTGGTTATCCACAAAGCATGTATGCCAAAGATCCCCAGTCATAAGCTGGATCCTTTTGAGGTGCTGCAGTGGATTAAATCAGTGGCTTACAAATTCCATCTCCGTCCTACGATGCGAATGCCGAGCTCCTTCCACGTCTTTATTCTCAAACTGTTGGTCCTCAACCACTTGTCCTGAAAGGTCGCTTCTTCTTCCCCTCTAGCTGATTCCACCGATGTCTTAGAAGTTAAAAAGATTTCTGGCCAAAATGACTTTTAGGGGAAGTGGTACTCCCAGCAGTACCTCCAGTCCAGGAAGGGGCGTGTACACGCTGGTCAGTAAGACGACCAGCGCGCTGGTGATTTGTTATTGCCGGACTCTGACCCTATTTAGTCCTGACTCTTCCATATTGTCCTTGTCAGATCTACAGTGCCCAATGCCTTAGAGAAAGCATTCCTGACAAGTTTAGTTCTAATGTCCCTGACCTCCTGTCTTTGTCCTGTGACCATGCTGTGCCTGCTGCCTGCCTTGACCTTTCTGCCTGTCCCCGACTACGAGCCTGCCTTACAATTTTGTACCTCGCTACATCTCAGCTACACCACAAGCAAGTGACGTCAGGGATAGCGCCCTGGGGGTCTCTTGCCACAGCAAGTCCAACCTGCCTTGCGGCGGACTCTGGTGAATATCAGTGACCTCTTAGACTCCACTCCTTGTGATGGTCTAGTGGATCCAAAAACCAGTGGTCTTACATGCTCATTCAATAATAATAAATTTTTTTTAAGTAAAGGTTTGCATCTCTTTTAAATGATAGAATTCAGGTAAATCGTTTTCATTTTTCCTGCCTGTCTGCTACTATGACAACAGACTGAAGTATTTTATTTTTCATTTATTGCTACTCTGTTTTTAATGTGAAGACATAATACAAAGAATTCAGAAACATTTCTGAGAAAGGTTCCTGATGAAGACCCTATTTTGAGGTTAAAACTCGTGATAAAGTTTTTAATAAAGTAATCTGTTATGGTTATAGGACATTTGTATACATTTTGTTTTCACCAGAGAAGCAGGAGCAGCACCAGGATACTGTATGTTGCTATTTTTTTTCACTTCACGGTTTTTAAGGTAACAATGAGAGCAATGTAACTCCTACATCCCACCTTTATATACATATACTGACAATAAGTATAACCCATCCTCATAGACTTCAATAGAAAATCCGAGCTGTAGTCTACACGGCTCGGACTTTCTGATGGTCTGATTTCAAAACAGCCGTCTTTCAAAAAACTTGGAACATATACATTCTTCTGCCAGATTTCTGTGAGAAAATGTACTATTCGAATGGCTGAATCTAAAAACCGCTGAAAAAAACGAACCAGAAAACGAAAATCAAGGGTAAAATGCTGGTTGGAATTTGGTCAGAATCTGACCAGTATATTTTCCTTGCTGTGTGGATGCAGCAGTCTTAGATTACATGGTAAATTGGTGAAATGGTTTTCCTATGGAAATTTAAGTAAAATATCTAAATATTATAGATTATGTCTTGAGAGCGATATTATCGGCACAAAGTTGAAACGGCAAAGTATTATGTTGATCGAAAATGTGTTAGATCATGCATAATTTAGGTTAAAATTGTGCATCATCTTTAAGATCGCGCCATTATTCAGCGCTTCCTGTCATTTTGGCGGCCACAATCAGCTTACAGAATAGAGCAGGGTGAGATGTGTAGTTCGATGCGTCATGACTGGGATGTGTATGGTTGCGATTATGGCTTGGATAAATCACATGACCCTCGTTTTAAACATAGAACAGCCCTTCCGTTCAGCCACAGTGTCTCCTCAGCGTCTCAGAAGCAGTAGGACGTGCGCTCTGGCCTGTGTCCAAACAGCTCCGCAAAATATTCTATTTCTTCACAGAGAAAGTCTCTACTTTAGGCTGTTGATCCTTACAACTTATTAGACTAGAGATTGGAAGATTATTATGTAGTTAGGTAGAGAACTTTAAAGGAGGCTTCTACCGCTGTAAAGTCACGCGGGGGGGGGGGGGAGCGGAGAGGGGCCCCCGCGGGCTAACACAGACAGCTCTATAAAGAATAACTGGATAGAATTCCATCAAAGACTTAGTGTAGACATTGGCAAACTGCAAAAGCTTTATTATTAACATTTTCTATTGAAATAATTCCTGGATATTGGCAACCTGGGCAAGGGCCTGAACTTATATAGGATACACTCCTAGTCTAGTATCATGCAGGACTCTTAGTTAGTGCAAAACTCCACTTTAATTATCAGTATCCATTTCCAGATCAGTGTTCATTTATCAATTTTGCCCATCCACATTTGTTGATATTCCCCCTATAGCAGTTAAATTAGAATCCAGCATTTTGTAGTCAGTCACAGTTGATAGGTGCCAAAATACCGTATTATCCGAATAAATTTCAATACGTGTTTTTTGACTTTTGCGCCTACAGCATTATTCCTTGAGGCACCTTGCACTTAATGTGAATACAGCAATTTGTAGTCACCACAGGAGAATTGAAAGGTGGCGAAAAAAACCTTTATTATCCGAATACATAACAGATACGTGTTTTTTTTGCACTTTTGCCCAGTCCAGATTTGTTGATAGATCCCCCTTGCAGTAAAAAAATGTGAATCCAGCAATTGGATGTTAGTTACCACAGGTGAATTGATAGTAGCCAAAAAAACCTTTTATATCCGAATCATGTACAATACGTGTTTTTCTTGCTTGGCGCCCTACAGCTTTGATTCATTGAGGGCACCTTGCACTTAAATGTGAATACTAGCAATTTGTAGACACCACAGGTGAATTGAAGGTGCCAAAAATACCTTTTAATATCCGAATATATTCCAGATAAAACGTGTTTTTTTTGCACTTTTGCCCAGTCCAGATTTGTTGATAGAGCACCCTTGCAGATTAAATTTGGAATCCAGAAATTGTGTATTTACCACAAAGTGAATTGATAGGAGCCAAAAAATGCCTTTTATATCGAATACATACAGATACTGTTTTTTACTGTGGCGCACTACAGCTTTATTCATTGAGGCACGGTGCACTATAAATGTGAATACTGCATAAAATTTTTTTTGTAGTCACCGCAGGTGAATTGATAGTGCCAAAAAATACCTTTTATTATCCGAATACATTACAGATACGAGTGTTTTTATACTTTGGCGCACTACAGCTCAAGCCGACACAGCTTTATTTCATTGAGGCACCTTTGCACTTAAATGAGAATACTGAAATTTTGTACTCATCACAGGTGAATTGATAGGTGCCCAAAAAATTACCTTTTATTATCCAATACATTACAGATACGTGTTTCTGCACTTTGCCCAGGTCCAGATTTGTTGATAGAGACACCTTGCAGTTAACTGTGAATACTGCAATTTTTGTAGTCACCACAGGTGACTGATAGGTGCCACAAAATACTTTTATTATCCCGAATACATAACAGATACTGTTTTTTCACTTTTGGAGCACTACAGCATTGTTCATTGGAGCACTTGCACTAAAAGTAGAATAACAGCAATTTTGTAGTCACCACAGGTGAATTGAAAGGTGCCAAAAATACTTGAATTATCCGATTACATTTTCAGATACGGTTTTTTCACTTGGCGCAGGCCACTTTGTTGATAGATCTACTTTGCAGTTAAATTTGAATATAGCAATTTTGTAGTCGCCACACGTTGAATTGATAGGTTCCAAAAATATACCTTTATATCCCAATACATTACAGATACGTGTTTTTTGCACTTTTGACCAGTCCAGATTTGTTGATGAGAGCCACACCTTGCAGTTAAATTTGAATACCAAGCATTGTGTAGTCACCACAGGTGAATTTGATAGGAGCCAAAAAATACCTTTTATTAATCCGAATACATTACAGCTACGTGTTTTTGTTTTACTATGGCGCACTACAGCATTGTTCATTGAGGCACCTTGCACTTAAATGGTGAATACTAGCAATTTAGTAGTCAACACAGGTGAATGATAGGTGTCAAAAAATACCTTTTTTATTATCCAAATCACTGTATCAGATACGTTTTTTTTTACTTTGGCGCACTACAGCTTGTTCATGAGGCACCCTGCACTTAAATGTGATACTACAATTTGTAGTCACCACAGGTGAAATTGAAAAAAACAAAAAAAAATAGGTGCCAAAAAATATACTTTTATTATCCGAATACTTACAGATACGTGTTTTTTTTACTTTGGGAGCGCACTACACTTTGTTCATTGAGGCCACCTTGCACTTAAATGTGAATACAGCAATTTGGTACTCAACACAGGTGAATTGAAAGTGCCAAAAAATACCTTTTTATTATCCCATACTTACAGATACGTGTTTTTTGACGTTGGCGCACTACACATTGTTCATTGAGGCACCTGCCCATAAATGTTAATACTGCAAATTTGTAGTCACTCACGGTGAAATTATAGGTGCTAAAAAATAACCTTTTATTATCGCGAATACATTACAGATACGTGTTTTTTTGACTTTGTCGCCTACAGCTTTGTTCATTGAAGGCACCTTGCATTTACATGTGAATACTGCAATTTTGGTGTATCACACAGGTGAAAATTGATAGGTGCCAAAAAATACCCAATTATTGTCCTAATCCATTACAGATAGCGTGTTTTTTGACTTTGGGCGCACTACAGCTTTGTTCATTGAGTGCACCTTGCACTTAAATGTGAATACAGCAAAATTTGTAGTCACGCACAGTGAAATGAAAGGTTGCCAAAAAATACCTTTTAATATCCGAATCACATTACAGAAACGTGTTTTTTTTTGCCACTTCTGGCCCAGTCCAGATTTGTTGATAGAGCCACCTTGCAGTTAAATGTGAATCCCAGCAGTTGTGTAGTTACCACAGGAGAATTGAAAGTTGCTAAAAAAAACCCTTTATTATCCGAATACATTACAGATACCGTGTTTTTTGCACTTTTGCCCATCCAGATTTGTTGATAGAGCCACCTTGCAGTTAAATTTGAATCCGAGTCAATTGAGTGTAGTTACCACAGTAAATTGATAGGTGCCAAAATAACCTTTATATTCATCCGAATACATTACAGATACGTGTTTTTTTTCACTTTGGCGCGGCCAGCTTGTTGATAGATCTAACTTTGCAGATAAATTTGAATACAGCAATTTTGTAGTCACCAAAGGTGAATGATAGGTGCCCAAAAATAACTTTGATTATCCAATACATTTCAGATACGTGTTTTTTCACTTTGTGCAGGCCAGCATTTTTTGATAGATCTACTTGCAGTTAAATTTGAATCCGCAAGATTAATTTTGATTTGAGGGATTTGAGAATAGCTGAAGATTTGCCGTCTTTTAATAAGAGACTTTCCAAAACTCTAACCCATACTTTCTCAAATTTTTATATATTCTGAACATGGAGCAAAATTTCAGGTGTAAGCGAGCAAAGAGGGGGGGTAGGAACATGAGAGTAGAGGTACGAGAGAAGGGTGCTCCATCCAGGTGCTGGCGACAACACGCATGCCAGCAAATCCGTCAAGTTGCAGACCGTCAGGCCAGTCATCGCTGGTCAGGGCCCTGTTAATCTCAGTAACGAACAGCGTCGCCAATCGTCCTGCATCCTGCATCCCAGCATTCTTACTTCTTCGTCCTCCCAGTCACGGCCATCAAATGTTGTCATCAGCGCATCACCAGCATCCGTCCAAAATGGAAGCAGCCCAAATGTCAACTCGTGTACCCATCCACTGTGGATAATCCAGTTTCTGAAGGACCACTATGGATGACAAAATGTGGTTGGTTCAGAAGGCATGTTAAAAGATCAAGAGGCCAAAGAGGTATGATTTTCTCTGCTCTGACGCCCAGTTTACTGAATGCCCTTCAGAGGAGGCTAAGGAAGCCGGTCAAGCGGCAAAAATAACGGGCGGTCGTCAACGCCTTGCATCCCTCTTGTCTATATACCCGCACTCCTGATGCAGAATGTCAGGACAACGAAGTCACCCTGTATTGATGATGATGATGACGACATTGCGGATCCAACGTGTCTTATTCAGCAGAATTTGCTTGCAAAGCGCTTCATCACTGACGAGGAGAAGACGAGGGGTAGTGTCAGTATGGGTTCCGCCTCCAAAAGGGAGAGGGCGGTCGCAGAATCCGCTGATCATGATTCCGCCAGCCACGTCAGCGCAAACCCCGCTCCTTGCTATCGCCGTCAAAAAGGTCCAGGACCTCCTCAACGCCTGGTCCATCTTTGAGCAATCCTCTGATTTCACCCCAGCGATATCATATGCCCGCCTTTGCGTAAACGCATAAGTAGAGGCAAGAACCATAGTGGTTAACCACCACCCATCATTGTCTAGTCACATGCAGCGAATGCATGAGTTGAAATGATGCAACACTTGGCCAAAAAAGGCCAGACTGACGCCGGGCCTCCAACCACTGTCACAGAAACCCTCAGTCTCCGCCTCTTCCTCTCCGCCACCAACCAAACGTTCCCAGCTGCCCTTGCTCTTCAGAGTCTGAACATGATTCAGCCCACCCTCACCTCCCCGTCGCCTGAGTACCACCCGCACCGTCCGCCCGATGACCCATCCTACCCCCTCTCTCCTTCCCGCCAGTTTGACGACCTGCACGCCGTAACAGTGCCAGTCCAAGAGCAGCCAGCCTTCTGTCTTCCAAGGTTTGGGAGCAGAAGAAACACTTAATAAACGCCAAACCATCCCAAAGCCAAAGGGGAGAAGACTGAATGTCGCATTGAGCCAGCTTTGGCCCTTGGAATGTTGCCTTTTCCGTCTGGTGACACAGATGGTTCCGCCACATCAATGGCCCTTGCCTGCCCCCAATACCAATGCCGAGCAGCATTTCTTTGCCAGAAAAGCCGTCCCCTGCCCTGGCCCGCCAAAGCCTGTTCATCTAAAATTACAAGCGCGTTGTCTGCATCTGTGGCCGGACAGGTCCATCTCACCACCGACACATGGACTAGTCAGCACGGCCAAGGCCGCTATAATCTCTGTGACGCACACTAAGGGTGTAGCTGGTGGAGGTCTCCTGGTGGTGAAGGTGGGCTCTCAGGCTCGGTCGCACGCTCTCAAAACCGCAGGGATGGTGCAGGTTCGTTCCCCCCAAGGTCCTCTGGTTGGTCATCACGTGCCCAGAGAACCAGGCCGTGTTTGAAATTAATTCTGTCTTGGAGACCGTCCACACACAGGTCAGGAGCTGTGGACGGCTCTCCGCAACAAGACCGAGCGCTGGCTGAGTGCCAAGAACCTAGTGCCAGGCAAGGTGGAGTGCGAGTAACGGCGAAATCGCTGGCCGCCCTTAAGATCGGTAGGCTGGAGCACATCCCTTGCTGGCACATGTCATGACCCATTTGTCATCCAGAAATTACTAAACAGCAACCCGGGCTGGACTGCTTGCTGAGAAGCTCGGAGTCTAAGTTCACAAACATCCGCCGTTCGCCAAGACCCTCTTCGTCCCGCCTGGCTGCTTGTAGCGTCAGCTCGCCTCCCCGTCAACTGTCCATTGTTTGAGCGTTGCAACACGCTGGTATTCCATCCACCCTCCTCATGCTACCAGCGAGTGTGGCAGCAGCGCCAAGCCATTATGCCATACGAAGTGACCACATGGCCTGACAAGCAGCGGCGGACCTCGGGTTTTGAGCCACCGAGAGTGGAGGAGGTGAAAGAGCTCTGCACCATCCTTGCCAGTTTAGAAGACCACCAAAATGTCAGTGGCGACAATGCCCTTAGTCAGCATGAGCATTGTGGTGATCTTAGTTCTGGAACGATCGTTGGAACACTGAAACAACAGGTCCCGCCAGCACGGAGGGAGATACGGAACACAGATCGGACACAGAGCCTTTCCCTCCGTCAAATCCACAAGGCCCCGACAGTTTCATCACAATTTTCATCGTCTTCATTAGGCAGTGGATTCGGGTCCAGAGCTATGCAAGGTGGCGCATCAAGCTCTTAGGGTGCATCATCTCAGGTAAGTCAGGGCTTGATGAAGCTGTGCCGGAGGCAGCGAGGAGGAGGTATTTCCTAGACACCGACGTTAAACCTGACGTCCCTGCCTGGAAAGAGGATGGCACGAATTTGAGTGCGGAGGAGAATATGAGGAAGATCAGTTTGCTATGTGCCCCTCGACCCCAAAGGCTTGGGAAATCAAAGCCCCATCTCTCACATGAGTGCTTGGATTCTCCATTTCCCTCCAACATGATCCTCCGCATTAGCCATCAAAATGAACAACATGTTACTGGGATGGCCACCCTCCTGGCTCCCCGTTGCAAAACAAAACTCACACACTTTCTTCCACCCACCCAGAATAGAAGTAAAAATGCAGGATATGAGATCCTTGCTGATTGATCAACTGGAGACATTTGTTGCTCTCTGCTTCACGTTTCCCCAAATGTCACGGTGGATTCAACATCAGCGACGTGACAGCAGTAGAGTGCCAATAGGCCGTAGCGGCCGCACCCGCAGGCAAGTGGCAGAAGCCTAATGGGTGACCTCCCTGGCAAGCTTTATTTACCACCCTCACCAACGCATGCAATGCGGGAAAACCTCCAACACACAGAGATCAGCTAAAGAATCATGTGCTCGACTATCTCGTCTCAACACCATGTTTTTGTATGTGTTTCCGACCCAATAGACTTTCTGGGGTAACCAAAATGGACGAATGGCCCGAGCTCGCTCGCCACGCCATAGAGGTGTTGTCCCTGCCAGCAGCCAGCAGCGTCCATATCAGTGCCGACCTTTCAGAACAAGCTTGAGGAGTCATTACAGAATTACTGTCATTACAGACAAACGCATCCGGCTTTTTCCACAGATAATGTGGATCGTTTTGACTTTCATCAAGATGAATCAGGCATGATCTCTGATGATGATGTGCCCCAATGCAGAGGTCACCGATTAGTTGCCGGTCTACTTACATTCCTCTTCAACAGAAATGGTCCTCTTGAAAACTTTTTTTTAATGATCATTTCTTACTGCAATTTTTATTCTCTTTTCCCAACATTCATTTTGTTGGTTGTGCTGGTGAGCAGACTGTAAGACAGCAAGGATTCATGACAACAGCGTATTCCATTTACTCCCTTTATCTTAGAAGTTTTCGCATTGTTCAATGGTTTTGAGGTCATATTGCTGTGAATACAGCTATAATATGGTCCTTTGGAACAGAAATGTGGCTTTTAAGTGGCATTTCTCCTCACAATTTTCATAGTGTCTGAGAAGTCATATTTATAATTTTTTGGGGTCATTTGCTGTGAGATACAGCAATAATCAGGTCCATTGGGAACAGAAATGTGCTTTTAGTGGCATTTTAATCCCTCACGAATTTTTATAGAGTGGCCGAGAGAAAGTCATCTTTCTTAATTTTTTGCGGTCAATGTTTCCGTGAGATCCAGCATAATCATGGTCCTTTGGAATGAAATGTGGCTTCTCATTGGCATTCCTCCCTCACAAATTTTAACATGCTGAGAAGTCATTTTTTATAATTTTTTGGGTCAATGCTGCTTTGAAATGCAGCAATACTACCGGTCCAATTATAAAAAACTGTTGTTTCTAACAGACATTTGTATCTTCACAAGTTGTCCCCCCAAAGTGTCTCAAGGGTCATGCTTTGAATTTTTGGAGGGCATTTTGCTGTGACTCTGCACTTATAACTACAGTCCTATTATAATAAATAATTTGTTTCTAGACAGACATTTGTTCTCACGAATTGTCCAAAGAGGCTCAAGGTCATGCTTTTTAATTTTTTGGGGGCATTGTGCTGTGACATCAGCTAAACTACAGGTCCTAAGAATAAAAAAATGTTTCTAACAGACATTGGTTTCTTCACAATTGTCCCAACAGTGGCTCCAGGGACCTGCTTTGAATTTTTGGGGGCCTTTTGCTGTGACATGCAGCTATCCTACAGGTCGCTATTATAAAAATTTTTTTTCTAACAACATTGTTCTTCACAATTGTCAAGAGGTGGCTCAAGGAGATGGTGCTGTCAGAAACAGAATAGTAGACATCTGTATAATGTGACACATAATGCAAAATTTACTTGTATTTGCAAGATCTTAACACAAAGCCACATCCCTGTATTGAGACAACCCATTTAATATACTCTAAAAAAGAGAAACCAAGACAGGTGGGATTCCATCCTATTTAAAAATGTGTTTTCCTAGAAATAACACTACTAAAAAACTTGCATGTACTCAAAATAGCTGTAAAAAAATTTCTCTGAATTGTACAGGAAAACTTGAACAGATGTAGTTAATCAAGGACATGGAGTTATGTGCACGGACAGCGCAAACAAAGTACAGAGACAATTTCCTCCAGCAGCACGTTGAGGTAACACTGAATAAAAGAAGCCAAGAAAAAGGGCACCTGGGGTGGGAAACAGGAGCGTTAACCACCATATTACCAAGTTAAAGCTCAATTGGTTCCCGCACTCATACGAGGGCAAGCCTACCCAGGACAGTAAATGTCCAGTGAAACTAAAATGGTGGTTGAAAAGTCTCCTTTTTTCGGCACTTTTTAATCTGGGGTCATGCAGTTTGGGGCGCATGCTGTGGCCCAGGACAAGGGATAGTCTATTCCAGTGAATCACTAAAATGTGGTTGAACGACTCCTTTTACCGGGCACTTTTTAATCTGGGGTCATGCAGTTTGGGCTCATGCTGGTGGCCCAGGACAGGGATAAGTCTAGGTCCAGATGAAACTAAAATGGTGGTACAAAGACACCTTTTTTTTCAGCACTTTTTTAATCTGAGGACATGCAGGGTTTGGGGCCATGCTGTGGCCCAGGACAGGTATAAGTCAATGTCCAGAGAAACTAAATGGTGGTTCACAAGACCCATTTTGTCCGGCACTTTTTAATCTGGGGGCATGCGGTTTGGGGCTCATGCTGTAGCCCAAGGACAGGTATCTCAATGTCCAAGTGAAACTAAAATGTGTTTCAAAGACTCCATTCCCGGTCACTTTTAATTAAATCTGGGGTCATGCAGTTTGGGCTCTCTGTGACCCAGGGGACAGGGATAGTCAATGTCCAGTGAAACTAAAATGGTGGTTGAAAGACTCCTTTTTTCCGCACTTTTTAAATCTGGGGGTCATGCAGGTTTGGGGCTCATGCTGCGTTCCAGGACAGGGATTTTCTATGTCAGTCAAGTAAAATTGATGGTTCAAATCATACTGCCTTCTGGCACTTTTTAATTTGTGGGTCATGCAGGTTTAAGGCTCATGCTGTGGTGCAAGACAGGGATAGTGACTGGTGTGTGATTTTTTTTTTCTGTGGCTTTTATAACCTAAGTGTGTTGCCTAAGATGTAGCACGTATCCATTTGACTGTTGTGGATGTTAATTCCAGCTGCTCCCGCCCTGTTTAGGTGTAAGAATGAAGGTGTTGTTGCTCTCCCATAGACTTTCATGGTCATCGATCATAATCTACCATCGACCATCGAATATCTTGTCGATGATGGTCGACTATCGACCATTGACCGATGTCGATGGCCAACGTAATTGCACAACACTAATTATAATATTTGAATTCAGCATAGTTTCTTTTAACTTTCTGTATGTAAAAATAGTAACCACAACATGGCTAAACTGATTTCCATCAACTCATCATCATCATCATCATTTTATTAAGAGGTCTTTTTTGGCCATCTACTGTTCTTTCTAGATGAGCTATAGTACAGAAAGTTATGAATAGGTAATGGGGCTGTGGTGCGATTACCAGTGAATGAACAATTTTTGAAGGGGCAGCAATGCAGAGTCCTCTGTATTTTTTAACGATTATCTAGGGTACCAGCTGTCAGATTTCCACCAACCATAAAATAATGAAACATCCTAATAATATGCCACCACTTTCTATAATTGGAAAAGTCATTTGATTGTTATCAGTAGTAATATACATAAATGGCCCTTACAAAATGCCACTCTCCTATGCTTTCAGTTGCTTGCGAACTATCTTGCATTTGCCTTGCGGCTTTTTCTTCCTTGTTTAGCCATGCTGTATGCACCATGGGGCCACCACTGAACTTCCTGGCTCTATAGGGAGGCTCATATCCTGCTCAAATTTTTCCCCAGAGTGTGCAGCAGGGTTGGGCTTCCTCTGACAATCCTCTTGATCCTGTGGGGTCATAAGCCAACTCTTTCCAGACCTCTAGGCCTGATCCTTGAGCTTAACATGATGTGCTTTGCCTTAGGTCTTGTCTTCTAGTTTTGTTCTGTGTCATGTTTATGTTTGTAGTGTTTGTGCTTGGATGTGTCTGCTTGTCTCTTGCTGTCTCTGTTGATTCCTGCTGGTGTTTTGTCATTTACTGCTTGTTTCCTAGCTGGTTGGATGCTCCTAATTGGTCATATGCTTAGCTTGTGTGTGCTCCTTATATGTCTGAGCTCCTAGCTTGTATGTGCTCCTAACCTGAGTTCCTAGCTATCCCCTGGTCTTACCTTGTATTTTTATTCTGTTTATGCCTATGTTCCTTGTCCTGTCTTTGTATGTTTCTTGGCCTCTGTCTTTGTCTGTGCCCTAGCCTCTGTTTATGTTTTCTTCTGAGCCTTCGTTTATGTCTGTTCTCTTAGACCTCCGTTTATGTCTATCTTGTTGTGTTCCTCTGCTTATGTCTGTTGCCCTCCATTTTCGTACCTTGCATGTTTCCGCTTGCCTTGTCTGCTCTTTTCAGATTCTATTTGGTGGTTCCTGTTTCTGTTTGGTGCCTCTCAGTATTGATTCTGACCCGTCTGGTCAGCTGCCACTACCAGGGACTGCTCTGAGAATGCACATGGCGGCCATTGGGGTAAGCCTACCTTACCGTTAAAGGCAATCCTGGTAGTGGCTCAGTGGGTCCACAACTTGCTCTAACCTGCCAAATTCATTACAGTAGGATCAGGCAGGAACTCCGCTGACCTCCTCCTCTCTGTTTCCCATGCCTACACGCAGGTTTTGCGTGAGGGGGGGTTTTCTTTTTAGTGTGTAGGAGTGTTTTTCCTTTTATTGCAGGTTTTATTTTTTCTTGGGGTGGTTGTAGCTGCTGGTCTGCCCTTTGCTCAGAGCTTCTGCCCCCTTGGTTTGTTGTCCCACCCAGAGCTTCAGTCCTGCTGGCTCATGGTCTGCCCAGAGCTTTTATCCCCCTGGCTCATGGTCCCGCCCAAAGCTTCTGTCCCCTTGGCTCATGGTCCCACCCAGAGCTGTTGTCTTCTTGGCTTACCTAGAGCTTCTGTCCTGCTGACTCAAAGTCCCACCCAGAACTTGTATCCCCGGCTCAGGGTCCTGCCCAGAACCTCTGTCCCCCTGACACATTGTCCTTCCCAGAGCTCCTGTCCTCCTAGTGCATGGTCCGGCCCAAAGATTCTGTTTGCCTGGCTCATGGTTTTACCATGAACTTCTGTCCCTGGCTCATGATCCCGCCCAAAGCTCCCTGTTCCTACCCATGGCTCTGCTCAGGGCTCTACCCTCCTCTGCCTA
The DNA here is from genome assembly GCA_025379985.1 of Phyllomedusa bahiana. Lineage (NCBI taxonomy): Eukaryota > Metazoa > Chordata > Amphibia > Anura > Hylidae > Phyllomedusa > Phyllomedusa bahiana. Next base: position 30,868 of record JAODAL010011135.1, on the reverse strand, counting down.
TTGCCCCAATCATTCCTCCTGTACACCTCCCTGTCCATGAAATTTCTGGTTGCAGGCTAGTTATTGAGTCCTCCCAGAAGAAGGAGGTGTAAGGGGGGGTGGGGATACCGCCACACCTTCATGCTCTTGGTCACTTGCATCCTACCTTGCATTTGCCACATGGCTTTTCCTTCCTTGTTTGGCCATGCTGTATATACCATATGACCACCTCTGATCCTCCTGGTCCTATAGGGAGGTGCAGCCACATCCTGCTCATATCTATTCCAACATTGTGCAGCGGGGTTGGCCTTCCTCTGCCAATCCTGTTGCTTCTATGGAGTTGTAAGACAACTGCTCCCACACCCCAACCTGATCCTTATGCTTATCATGAGGTGTTTTGCCTTTAAAGAAAAAAAATTACCTATTAGAGGTGGTTTAAGCAATTTTTCCCGTTACACACTGATTCAGTTTGATAGCCAAAACTGGGTACTACTGCTGTAAGAATGGAAACAGTTTTTTTCTTATTTAGTTTTCGGCTTTGATTTCTTTCATGAACGTGGGTGCAGGATCAGCTGCAACCGCCAAGCGGAACAGATTACGGTGTTGAATATATTCTGTAAGGGAGCTGTGCCGTCTTATGCACAACCATGCAAGGTGAGTTTAGTAATTATAAACTTACTCCCTAAAACTCGTTTCTTGCAATTGTAGTGCACTAGAAAGTGCTTTCTTTTTTGTTATTTTTTTGCTTTGGGACTTGTCATCTAGCTTTGTCCTTTGTCATATTTGTCTCGTTAGTGCTTGAATGTGTGTGGTTGTCTGTTGGTTTCTGATTTGGTTCCTGTTGGTGTTTTTTGTCCTTTCCTGTCTATATCCTATCTGTTAGGATGCTCCTGGTTGGTGTGTGCTCCTTACCTGTCTGAGCTCTTACATTGTGCGTGCTCCTTAGCTGTCTGAGCTCTTACATTGTGTGCGCTCCTTACCTGTCTGAGCTCCTACATTGTGTGTACTCCTTATCTTTCTGAACTCTTAGCTTGCTCCTGGTTTTTTAATCTGTTTTGGCCTGTGATCCTTGTCCTGTCTTTATACCTTTCAATGGCAGAATTATAAAGACTTTCACTGACCTGCTATTACTCCTGCATATCGGGGCCTCCCTATTCCCGTTGCAACGTACCACACTATAAGATATTTGAGCAAGAGTAAAATAAAATGTAAAAACTAGTTTAATTGAAACAACATATTCGTTAAAAATATGTAACTCGCGCTTTGCAAATAAATTGTACTTGCGTGTATTCTTATGTCCATAGTAAGCAGTCAGTCCTTTTCATCTAGAGCATAAATAGCATGAACCTCCAAGAGCGCACACTTTTAGTCCAATACAGCCAAGATAGTGGAGCTAGGTAATACGAACTGCCGCGGACAGCGAATAGATCGTGTCGACGTTTCGGGGCTAGCGTGCCCCTCTCTCATAGGCTAGCCCTCGAAATGGTCACAGATCATATCGAGCTCCGCCTGTGCTATCTACAGCTCTTACTACTGCGTTTTTGGACTAAAATTGTGGCGCGCTATGAGTTCATGCATTTTATTGGCCGTAGTTGAAAGGACCGACTTCATACTATGGACTAAGAATACACACAAAGTAGCATTTACTTGCAACAAGTCAAGTTGCATATTTTAACGATATGTTAGTTTCAATAAAAAACGAGTTTAATTTAATTTATTATCCCTTGCTCTGTCTTTTGTACGTTCGTTCGGCACCCTGTCCTTTGTTGCTTCTCTGGCCTCTGTTATGTCTTCTCTCTTTGTGTCGCCATTTAGTACCTGTACTCTATTCCTCTTGTGATTATGTTTGTATTGCTGTGTTCCTCTATGTTGACTCCTTGCATGGTAAACAACAAAAAAGAAAGTTCACGAATGTGAAGAGACACACAGTTTTACAACTAACCACTAGTCTAGTCTTGATGATTGCACCTTCTTTCCTGCATCTGTTCAGCTTGCAGTTTCCACAACCCGGTCCTTGTGCTCCCCAGCCGAGAGCCGCTCTTAAGAATACACCAAAGTAAGAAAGAAGGAGGTCCGCGTAATGCACAAGTAAATGCTGCATTATTCTTTGTCACAATCGAGATACTAGAGGATACAAGCTAGGTTTCCCACCAACGCGTTTCGGGCTGGTTTAGGGAGCCCTTTTTTCATAGTGCTGGTACCCTTGCAGAGTTTGCCTTAGTCTGCTCGATCTAGGTTCTGTCTTCTGAGTTTGATGCTTTTCATTGGCACTTCTGACCTGTTAGGTCAGCTGTCACTGCCGGCGACTGCTCTGAGATCACACCTGACAGGAAAGCCAAACTTATAATCAAAGTCTCTGTGAAGAACCCGATGGCTGCTTCGTTATTCCCTCTCACAGCAAGCTGGTAGAAGCTCACTGTGCCCACAACTCAATAATCCCCGCCAAATTTGTTACACAAAAAAATGGTAAAAAGCTGTTTCCTGTAAAATCCCATCAGAAGACAGGGGGTACTATGTTAGTCTGGGGAAATAAAATATTATCTCTTTAACTAGCTTCTTTATCATAAGCACTGTGAATCTAAGGAGTAACCAGCTCAGGAGCTGGGCAATCAGGAATAGTTTAGGATGTCAAAAAAAGGCGAAGACAATTAATTGCAAAAAAATAATATGAACACTTACCCTGAACACATACCCTCAATCCCCAGATCTGGGCTGCTTATTTGTTTGCGCTTCCTTGTATAATCACACCACCTGTGTTGAGCTTCAGTGACAGAGGCCGGTCTGCCGTTCATTGGGTGGTAAAGGGGAGTGCGACGAGAGGCACTTTTTTTTCTTTTTTTAACTTATGGTGGTTCTGCCTAGCCACGTACCTACAAGGGGAGTACCTATATGGAGCCTACCTAATCTTCCTAGGGCTACCTACCTACCTATGGGCTGCCTACCCGGGCCTTACCATCAAACCTACGTGGGGCCAACCTAATCCACCTCCATGGGGACTACCTATCTATAAGGGGACTACCTACCTGGGATTACCCACCTATGCACATGAAGTGTACTTTACCTACCGGGGGCATACCCGGAGACTACCTATCTACCTGGGTGTTGCCTGCCTACCTACCTGGAGCCCTTGCCTACCTACCTAGGGCTTTAGCTACCTTCCTACCTAGGGCCTTGTCTCTCTACCTGCTTGGAGCCTACCTACCTGAATCCCTGCCTGCCTTCCTACCTACCTGGACCTATCTACTTACCTGGGTTTTGCCTACATTTTTATTTACCTGGGACTTTGCAAACACTGACTAGTGTTTCTGTATTTTACAGGTTTCTCCTTGGACTTGCTGGACTACATCAGACCAGCATTGGTTCTATTTTTGTTTAACTAAATGGCCAACAAGGCATGTTGTTGGGGAGTATTTCTTTAAAAAAAACTTGTATATGTGTTGTTTAGATGTATTTTTTACATTTTTTTTTTCAGTGTTACTAAAGGGGACGCCTGACATTTTGACAGTCTTGACTTGTTGAAGAAGAAAAGGTAAAGAACAACTCCCATCAGAGTAATATTGGTCTTTGCCTATTGATCTTTATTCAGTAATAGTATAGTGGTATTATTCAGTCACTAAACGGTGGTAATGTTGGTCTTGGTAGTGGGATTTGATTGGTTGCGGTCCCAGTTCCTGTGGATGAGGCAGTGACATACAGTGACTACAAAGAAAGATCTGGTGATCACAGAAGGCTGACCACATAACCACATGATGGAGAGATGATGGCTGACCACATGATTGAAAGTTAATATGAGGTGCTATGAGGTCGTGGGGACGCAGGATGGCTGATCACATGATGGAGAGGTTATGTGAACTGGAGTGGGGCCTGTCATCTCCAGGACAGTCCACAGTGAGATGGGGGCCTGGGCTGTTGTGTGCCTTGCTGTGTACACTGCTCTGAATTTACCCATGGCACACATCTATGGTTGTAGCTGCATTAGGGGCATATTCACTTAATGCTTTTGGTCTTCTCTCAGATCCAATCTTGGACAATTAACCACCTAGAGGCCACAGTCCATAGCATCTGCAGCATCTAGGTGGTTAACAGAAGGAGAGGCTCCCTCTGTCACTCATGGGCATGCCTGCAACTGAATCCTGGGGTGCCTCTGGGTCTGCTATATACAGTATCTTATTAGATTGTAATCTGTCACAGGTACAGAAAAATACAAATCAATAGAGAGTAATGTACAGTAATATATTGCTATGTATTATAAAAGCCCAGTTGGACATTGGGACTATAAAAAAGTTTAAACAAATTAGAAACTAAAAAAAAGTTGATGCCCCAATAAAAAAAAACACTTAAAAAATAAAGTTAAATATAATAGGTATTGCTGCATTTGTAACACTCCAATCTATAAAATGATCATGTTATTTAATCTAATGGTGAATGGCTTAAAAACTAAAAATCATACCTGTGTGTGTGTTGGTAGGGGTGAGGGCCCAGTACACAGCTCTGCCCAGGGACCTATAATGGTGTTATTACAGCCCTAGTCTCATGAGTTCCTTAAATCCCTGAGTAAATGGGGGACAAGAAACATTCCAAAATAACCTATTCTTCTTGCGTTGTTCCAGATCTTCTCCCCACCTTTTCATTCACATCTTTTCTCAGCCCTCGACTGAACTTAATACACTTTTTTTAATCATACTAACTATGTAACTTTGTACAGAATTTATATTGATTCCATAAGTACTAATTCTGTTGATTTAATGTAATGGGTGATGTATATGATGACCAAATAAAGTCTATCCTGATTACAATATATAAAAAAGGCAGTTCCAGACAAGTTTTTTTATTTTTGTACTCTGGAAAGTGGTATGGTATGAACAATAGACAGTAAAGGTGATTTTAAACAAAATAGGATCTGGACCCTCGTTCTGTGTATATGTTATCATCAAATTATCCATGCAGTCTACAAATCATTGTTGTAGATAAATTTTTTTTCAATAACATATTGTTTTTTATTTTAAGTTTTATCCTTACAAAGGCGTTAGTAATGTAATATGGCTAAGGTTTAATTAGATTTAGAAAATCACATTTTGCACCAGAATTCTGGCATAATTTGCAGCAAAAACAATGGAGTACAAGCTTTACACCACATTTGCTATGTGTATTATACAGTTTCCAGACACATCTGCGCCGTGTCTGACAAAAGGGGTGTGATTTTGCTAAAAGGGCATGGTTTTTGATAAAAGGGTGTGGCTTTACATGTGCCAAAAATCCAACAAATTTTGGGAGCATGTTAATGGCATAAAGTAAGCCAACTAAAAGATGTATAAGAAGTTAGACTAGACCGTTTTAAAACTGGGCCAGATTTATCAATACTATGATAAATGTGGTGAATTGTAAGACACTATTTATAAAACTCCTCCATTGTGTGATATAAATTGAAGACTATAACTAGGTGTTGAGCGATTACGTTATGGCCATCGACATCGACGAGAGGTCGATAGTCGACCATCAGCGACAAGATAATCATGTCGTATTGATAATTATGATCGATACCATTAAAGTCTATGGAGAGCAACAACACCCTCAAATCTTACACCAAACAGGCTGGAGAAGCTGAATTAACATCACAACAGTCAAATGCATACGGCTACATCTTAAGGGCCAACACACTTAGGTTATAAAAGCACACACGAAAAAAAAATCACAAGACCATTCACTAACCCTGAGTCTTGCACACAGCAGAGAGCATTAAACCTTCAGGATCCCACAAATTAAAGAAATGCCAGAAGGCAGTATGAATTTGAGAACCATCATTTACTTTGAGACTGGACATTGAATATCCCGGTCCTGGAACGCGCATGAGCCCCAAACCTGCATGACCCCAGATTTAAAAAGGTGCGCCGGAAAGACGAGTCTTTCACCACCATTTTAGTTTCACTGACATGAACCTATCCCCTGTCCTGGCCACAGCAGGACACACAAACCTGCATGACCCAATATTAAAAAGTGGCCAGGAAAATGGAGTCTTTCAACCACCATTTTAGTTTCACGACATTGACTATACCTGATCGTTACCACGAGAGTAATACCATTAAAACCTGTTCTGACCCACAGATTAAAAAGCTGCGAAGAAAAAGGAGTCCCTTTACAAACACCATTTTTACGTTTTCACTGGACTTACTATACCTGTCTGGAGCCGCAGTATGACCATAAAACTGTCTGACCTTTATACTGGGAAGGAAGAAGAAACAGTATGGTGAAGCCCCAATAAAAACGTGCCGGGAAAAGATTAGTCTTCAAACCACCATATTGTTACACTGGATATATGACAATACCTGTATCAATAACCACAGTATGACCATAAAACCTGTCTGACCCATCAGGATTAAAAGGTGGCCTGAAAAAGGAGTCTTTGAACCACCATTTTAGTTTCGACTGGACATTGAATATCACCTGTCCTGGAGCCACAGCAGAGCCCCAAGCCCTGCAATACCCCAGATTAAAAAGTGCCGGAAAACATAGGAGTCTTCTCAACCACCATATTAGTTTTCACGGACATATACCCTTCCTGGTGGCCTCTGCCCCTCCGTAGAGTGCTGACCAATGAGCTTCACTTTGAAATACTGTGGTTAATGCTCCTAGTCCACCCAGGTGCCCCTTTTACTTGCAATCTTTTCTCATATTACTCAACGTGCTGGAGGAAATTCTGTCTCCTGTACTTTTGTTCTCCTGACCGTGAGTCCATACTCCATGTCCTCTGATAAAACCTACATCTGGTCAAGAGTTTTTCCTGTACCTCCCTTGTACAAATCAGATGCAATCTTTTCTTACCAGCATATTTTGTACATCATGTTAATTTTAGAGTACATGTTTAATTAATTCTAGAAAAATACAAGTCTTTTAAATAGGATTGAATCCCACCAAGTAAATTGTTGTCTCCTTTTTGTAGCGAGTAATTAAAAGGGTTGTTCTCAATACAGGGATTGTGAAGCTATGATAAAAGTGATCTTGCCAAAAACGAAGTCATTTTGCAATATATTCCACTTAACAGTGTCCGTACCTATTCCTGTTTCTGACAGCACATCACCTTTGAGCCACTCTATGACAATTCGAGAAGAACAAATGGTCTGTTAGAACCAACATTTTTTTATCAGAGGACCTGTAGTCTAGCTGCAGTTTCACAGCAAAGATGCCCAAAAATTCAAAGCATGGACCCTTTACGTCCACTTGTGGACAATAGTGAAGAACAAATGTCTGTTCTAGAAACATTTTTTTAGATAGGACCTGTAAGTCTTGCTATGCATTTCAAAGCAGCATGACCCAAAAATTAAAAAGTGACTTCTCAGCCACTGTAAAAAATTGTGAGGGAGTAATGCCACTTAAAAGCCACATTTCAGATCAAAGAGACTCATGATTATTTGGCTGTAGTCTCACAGCAACATGTGACCCCAAAAAAATATAAATAAGCTATCGTCCATCACTCATTAAAATTTGATGGAGAAATTCCACATATAAGCCACCATTTCGGACTATTAAAAGGTTAACATATTTTGGCACCTACAATATCACCTGTGGTGAGGCTACAAAATTGCTGCGTATTCCACATTTAAGATGTGCACAGGTCTCCTCAATGAAACAAGCTTAGTTGCGCAAAAGTGAAAAACAACGTACTGTAATGTATATCGAAATAATAAAAGTTTTTTTGTCACCTTTTCAATTGCGACCTGCTTGTGACTACAAAAATGTCTGAACATGTATTCACATTTAAGTACAAGGTGCCTCAAATGAACATAGCTGTAGTCCGCCAAAGTGAAAAAACACGTATCTGTAAATGTATTCGATAATAAAAGGATATTTTTGTGCACCTATCAACCTGTGCTGACTACAAAATTTGCCTGGATTCTAATTTAACTGCAAGCTGGCTACATATCACACAAAGCTGGAATGGGCAAAATTGAAAAAGAACACTATCTGAAAATGTGTAAACGAATTAGACTAAAACGTGGAGTTTTGCACCTAACACCCACAAGAAGACGCTGGCAGTTAAGAAAAGATGAGTATTCTAAATAAAGTTCAGGCTGCCAATATCCAGGAAGATATTTCAATAGAAAACTGTTTAATAAAAAAGCTATTGCATGTGCAAGTGTCAACACTAATCTTGTGGGAATGTTATCCAGTATTCTTTATAACAGCTTGTCTGTGTTCGCCCGCAGGGGGGCCTCCCCCCCCAGCTCCCGCTCCGGTGACATTACAGCGGTAGATGCTCCTTAAATATTCTACCTAACTACATAAAAATCTTCCCAATCTCTGATCTAACTAAGTGTAAGTCGAATCACAGCTAACAGTAGAGCTTTCTCTGTGACAAGAAAAGAATAATACTCGAGAGCTATAGCGTTTTGACACGAGTCAAAGCGCATAGTCCCCTGCTATTGAGACGGCGTAGGAAGACCCTGATCATGAACAGTTAAGGGCGTTTATTTAAACGAGTGAATCATGGGATTTTTCCAGCCAATCGCACAACCATACACATCCCAGTCATGACGTCGCTAACACACATCTCACCCTGCTCTATTCTGTAAGGCATTATTTGCTGGCCCGCCAAATGACAGCAGGCGCCGAAAATGGCACGATATTAAAGATGATGCCAGATTTTAACCTAAATTAACCGAATGATCTAAAAATTTCAATCAACAAGAAAACTGAGCCGAAGTTATCCAACTTTGTCGATAATAATCGCTCAACACTACTAGTAACCAGATGTTGGGCAAGAATCGGCAGCTTGTAAGACAGAAAAGGGATGTAATGAGGCCAAAAGGTGGTTATGTGGACCAACTCAGGATAGCTTATAGATTTGGTGTTGGGCCTAACCAGAGAGCAGAGTCTAAAGGGATCGACCAGGGTACATTCACTTAAGCAATACTCCAGATTGGAGTAGTAAGAATTGGATCAAATAGGGGGGGGGGGGGGGGTGGGGGGGGGGGGGGGGGGGGGGGGGACAACCTGGACTACATTTCGGGGAGTGAGGGTGGGTCACCGTGAGAGATAGTATAATCACATCACAGAGCAGAGTCTAAGGAGTCCACCTCTTCACCAGTACCCACGGGCCAATGCAGTTTGTGCAGTTTCTGCGGAGCGCCCAGGTTCGCTACCCCTTGACATGACCACTCACGGTGACAGTCCAGGTGCAGCACGGTACCAAAAGGAGCAGGCTAAGTCGTAGTTAGTATAGAGGCAGAAAGGTCAGGGCAGGCTAATGTAGTCCGGTCCAAAGCACAGGCCAAATATCAGGAGGAACAGAACAAGGAACACAGCAACACACGAGGGTATACATATCAATAACTGGCAAGGTGAGAAAGGGGAAGTGAGGTAATAAATCAGTGGTGCGCTGGTCCATTAAATATTGAAATTTCGCAAATGTGCCCTAAAGAATGGGTACAAGTGCACCAGTCAGCGACAGCAGGTGGGAGCGGAGCAGGAATGGGGAGAGGTAAGTACAGACAGCCTTAGAAGACGCAGACTTCAGCGTACATTGTGAAAATTAGACATGCAAACAATTACCCCAAACAAGCAAGGGTGCACACATGCTGACTCAGTAAAATTTAAAGGGCCAGGGATTCGTTATCGCCAGCCGCTGACCCTACTTAGTCCTGCCTCTCCGCCCCCCCCTGCCAGACTAGGCTTGGCAATCCCACCGCATCCACCAAGTCCTTACCGGATTGTTCCCATGCCTTTAGAGAAAGCATCCCTTTGCCTGTCCATCTCTACAGTGTACCTGACCTCCGGCCTTTATCCTTTGACCACACTTTGTCTGCCACCTGCCTTTACCCTCCTGCCTGTTCCTAACTAGGAGCCTGCCATATGATTTTGTACCTCGCTTCACCTCAGCTGCCACCGCAAGCAAGTTGCATCAGTGATAGAGACCTGGGGGTCTCTTGCCATGGTCAGCTTTGCGGCGGACTCTAGTGGAAACAAGAGTCCCCTAGACTTCGCTCCAAGATGAAGCTTACACCACCTCTTGCAGTGGTCCAGTGGATCCCCTACCAATAGTCCTAGCAGGTAGATCCGCCCATCCCACAGTGGTGCCCTTGCCAAATCTTCGAGACATCAGAAAGGTGGTAGCCCAATAGTCGCAACAACTCCTTGCTGTCAAGCAATGGCCATTGCCATCAGCTGCAACTCCTCTACCTAAGATTCCTGTGGCATATGTTGGTCCCAAGCTGCATCTTTCCTTGCCAACCAAGTATGACAGAAACCCTAATGCCTGTTGGGGTTTTATTACGCACCAGCACATGGAACTAATGGCAAATAAGTTCCCCACAGAATGCTCCAAGGTGGCATTTGTGGTCAGTCTCTTCACTGGTAAAGCACTGACATGAGCTACTCCCCTTTGGGACAGGAACAATCCTGTGACTGCTAATCTCCACACATTCCTTGACAAATTCTGCAGCATTTTTGAGGAACCCACCCATGCATCTTCTGCTGTGACTGCTCTGCTAGACTTACACCAAGGGAATTCCACAGTCAGGCAATATGCCATAGAGTTTTATACCTTTGCATCTGAATCATCATGGAGTAATAAGGCCCTTGGTACCCCATTCTGGAAGGCCCTTGCAGGCAGAATAAAAGACTGCAGAACTTACCTGTCTTTCCACCCATGTTGACATTTGGTTCGCCAAAAGACAGAAGGAGTGTTGCCAAGAACCCAAACTATTCCAGCCACGCTGTCTCCATTGTCTTGCTCTGGTGCTTCAAAAGCCTCCACTGCCTCCACCAATGGCTTCTTCGTGAGAACCTATGCAAAAGTGGACAGAACCCACTTGTCATAGCAAGAGCAATCCTGTTGACAACAGCAGAATCTTTGCCTGTACTGTGCCAGTCCAGAACACTTCGGTATGGACTGTCCATTGCATCTGGGAAGCTCCCACACCTAGGATACGTGGCAGGTGTGTGAATACTATCTCTCCACGTTTGACCATGCTGGTAAAACTTGACATCTCGTCAGGTGTCATGTTCCAAGCCTCCTCCTTTGTGGATTCTGGATCAACCGGGAATGTCATTGACTCATCTCTCTAAGTATCATCTCCCGATGGTGAGTGACTTCATTCCGTTCAGTACTGAACCTGTGATTCTTCAAGTGGGGGCATTGCATAAGGAGAAACTAGAATTCTACATGTTACCCCGTTCCTCTTCTGGGGTTCTTTTGGGACTTCCGTGGCTGCAGTGCCACACTCTCATGCCCATTTGGAAAACAGGCAAAGTCACGCGCTCCGTATCAAGAATTCACAGATGTATTCTCTGAAAAGCAAGCAGAGACCTTTCCTTCTCACTGGCCTTATAAACCTTCTGCCGGGTACAAGCCCTCCACAGGACAGAGTCTATCCATTGTCTGTGCCAGAGACTCAGGCCATGTTGGCCTATATTAAAGAAAACCTTCAGAAAGGTTTTATCCGAAAGCCTTCTTCTCCAGCCAGTGCTGTTTTTTTCTTATTGTGGAAAAAAAGACAGTTTACTCTATCCCTTCATAGACTATCAGGGTCTTGACAAGATAACCATGAAGAACTAGTATCTACTACCACTCAGAGCTCTTTGACAGGCTTCGGGAGCCAAGGTCTTCATGAACTTAGACTTGCGGGGACCCTATAACCTCATACGAATTCATGAGGATGATGAAAAGAAAACAGCATTCAATACCTGGGGCAGTCACTTTGAGTATCTTCTGATGCCCTTCAGCTTTTGCAATGGTCCTGCGGTCTTTCAAGAATTAATTAACAACATCTTCAGAGACCTCTTATATTCTTGTATTGTTGTGTATCTGGATGATATCTTCTCGATCTAGAATCTTATCAGGCTCACGTACGTCAGATTCTAAGATGCCTACAATGCAGTCATCTCTATGCCAAGCTGGAGAAATGCGTCTTCACACTGACCTCCCTGCCTTTCCTCGGTTACATTGTCTTGGAAAAGGAGGAACTTCAGATGGATCCTGCCAAACTATCGGCTGTCCTGCAATTGCCTCAACTAGTCAGCCTTTGGGCCATACAGCGCTTCCTGGGATTTTCCAACTATAACTAACAGTTTATTCTGCACTTCTCTACTGTGGGGCCACCCATTGTGGCATTTACTAAGAAGAATGAAAACCCCCAACCTTTGGGCACCTGAAGCGTAGGAAGCCTTCTCCCATCTGAAAACCACATTTGCCTCAGCTTCTATCCTGTGTCATCCTGACCAGGAAAAATCCTTCTTCCTTGAGGTCAACACTTCCTCTGTTCAATCGGTTCCTCGGTTCAATATCTAAATCCTCGGCAAGCTAGATGGTCCCTTTTCTTTTCCAGGTTCAATTTCAAAATCCACTTCAGACCTGCAGATAAGAATGTCAAGGCCGATGCCCTCTCCCATGTTCTTGTAGTAGCCCTAGTATCCCCACCTCAGCACATCGTTCCTTCCGAACGCCTGATCTCCGCAGCCTACATTCACCTCCAATGTGTTCCCCTGGAGAAAACTTTTATGCGTTTTGGAAAAAGATTTTAAAATGGAGACAATGCTCTGTGGTGGCCGGGCACCCAGGAGTTCAAAAATCTTGCCAACTAATATCTCATTATTACTGGTGACCAAATATTGTTAAAGATATCAAGGACTTTGTTGAATCTTATTCCACATGTATCCGCAATAAGTACCACCGTCTCAAGCCTGCTGACCTTCTTCACCCTTTGCCTATACCAGATGTTTCTTGGACCCACATTGCCATGGGCTTTATCAATGATCTACTACCCTCCGTGAAACAACACAGCAATTTTGGTGGTTATAGACCAATTCTCGAAAATGTTCCTCTTCGTGCTGCTGCCCGGTCTTCCTTCTGCCCCTCAATTGGCCAACCACTTCTTTCAACACATATTTCGTCTACACGGACTTCCCCTGCACAGCATCGAGGAGTCCAATTTTTGTCTAAATTCTGGCCTGCTCTCTGCTCTCAAGGTGACTGAGCCAGCCTTTTACCCTGTGCAGAATTCTCTTATAACCACATGAATTCTGATTTAGCCGGTGCCTTACCCTTCTATATAGTTTATGGCCAGCATCCCTTGACCAGGCTTTGCCTGCAGCCTGCCTTGACCCTCCTGCCTGTTCTTACGAATGCCTTATGAATCTGTACCTCTCTATACCTCAGCCACCACCTTGAACGGTTGGGCGATGACAAACATATTCCGAAGCGCCGACCGCTGACATCCCGGTGTGGATCCTCTGTGATCACCGCAGAGGAGGTGGTAGCTGGAGGACCACGCCAGGGAGCGGAGTCTAAGGGGCCCCTGGTCTTCACCAGAGCCCGCCACAAAGCGGGACTTTGCGCTTCCCCTGACGTGGCTACCTGTGGTGACAGCCGGGGTGCAGGACAGGAATCCAGGCGGTGGAATACAGGAACAACAGGAACATGTGCAGCAGGATAAAGAAGGGATAAACATACACAAAGCACCACAGGATACGGCAGAAACTGGACGGGTAACACAGCAGGTACAGACCAGAAAACACGGCAGGATACATCAGGGACAGGAGAGCACATACAGGACAGGAACACAGCAGGATACAGGAGACAACAGACACGACGGACGGATGGTCAGGAGCTCAGATGGGAAGCAGGTACTGGACCAGCAACTCAGGGGTGAAAATCCCCAACAGCAGACCTGAGATGCTGGCAGGAGCTCAAGATGGCCTCAGCATGAGGCTGAAACTGAAACAATGGACTGACCTAGAGTAAAGGCAGGCACTTCCTCTTATAGCCAGAGGTCAGAGGGGAAGAGGAAGGTACACAGGACAGGAAAACTATTAAATAGGCGGGAAATCTGCTGCGGCGCACGCCCTAGGAGGCACAGTGCACAGACAGGACCCAGGAAGCAACAAGACAGGACAGGACAGACAAGTACAGGAAGGCACGACACACAGACGGTCCATGGCAGGGGACCGCGGCAGTCCCTCCCCTCAAAGCCCCCTCCTCCCCCTCCAAATCACAAACATGGCGTTCCACATAGGTCAGGGACCCGCAACTTTCCGGGGGGGGCAACCCCAAAACAAGGTACGGGCTTATGATAGCCAGTAAAGGGGACACCTAGATAAGGAGGTGACCGGGAGGAGACAAAACAGGGGACCAGGCAAGAAAGGGAGGGGACTCAGGGCGGGAAAGCAACAAAAACAGGTACAGACACTCTGGGTGGGACCATGAGCTAGGCAACAGACAGACGCTCTGGGCGGGACCATGATCTAGGCAACAGACGGACGCTCTGGGCGGGACCATGAGCTAGGCAACAGACGGACGCTCTGGGCGGGACCCTGAGCTAGGCATCAGACGGGACGCTCTGGGCGGGGACCATGAGCTATGCAACAGACGGACGCTCTGGGCGGGACCCTGAGCTAGGCAACAGACGGACGCCTGGGCGTGGACCATGAGCTAGGCAAAAAGGATGTCTGGGCGGGGCCCTGAGTAGGCCAAACCCGGGCGCTCTGGGCGGGACCATGAGCTAGGCCAAACGGACGTCTGGGCTGGCCATGAGCTAGGCCAAATGGACGCTCTGGGGCGGGGACCAAGAGCTAGGCCAAACGGAAGCTCTTTGGGGGCACATGAGCTAGGCTAAATTGGGCGCTCTGGGCTTTGGGCCATGAGCTAGGCCACAAACGGACGCTCTGGGCTGGACCATGCTAGGACAAACAACGCGCTCTGGGCTGGACATGGCTAGGCCAAACGGAGGGTCTGGGCTGGCCTGAGCTAGGCCAAAACGGACGCTCTGGGCTGGACAAAGAGTAGGCCAACGGACGTCTGGGCGAAACATGAGCCTGGGACGGGATTGACACTCTGGGCGAAACATGAGCCAGCGGACAGGGATACTGACACTCTGGGCGAACCATGAGCCAGGGATAGGGATACCTTTCACTCTAGGCGAACCATGAGCCAGGGAAAGGGATACTGCACTCTGGGCGAAACATGAGCCAGCGGACAGGGATTCTGACACTCTGGGCGAACCATGAGCCAGCGGACAGGGATACTAACACTATGGGGAACAATGAGCCCGGACAGGGATACTGACCCCTCTGTGTGAACATAGCCAGCGGACAGGGATACTGACACTCTGGGCGAACCATGAGCCAGCGGGCAGGGATACTGACACTCTGGGCGAACCATGAGCCAGCGGACAGGGCAGAATATGCCTGGGCGAAACCATGAGCCAGGGACAGGGCAGGCGCTTGGGCGAGCCATGAGCCAGCGGACGGAACAGACAGATGCTCTGGGCGAACCTGAGCCAGTGGACAGACAGACAGACACTCTGGGTAAACCATGAGCAGGCAAACGGGTGCAGACGCTTGGGAGAACCATGAGCCCGGCAATGGTGCAGACGCTTGGGCGAACCATGAGCCCGGCAACGGGTTTGAGACGCTCTGGGCGAACCCTGAGCAGGCAACGGGTGCAGCGCTCTGGGCGAACCATGACCAGCGGGCACGCGTTGCAGACGCTCTGGGTGAGACCATGAGCCAGCGGGCACGGGGGGCCGACGCTTGGGCAAACCATGAGCCAGTGGGCGTGGGTGAAGACGTTTGGGCGAACCAAGAGCCAGCGGGCCCGGGTGCAGACGCTATGGACGAACCAAGAGCCAGGGGGCACGGGTGCAGACGCTATGGGTGAACCAAGAGCCAGCGGGCACGGGTGCAGACACTCTGGGCGAACCAAGTGCCAGCGGGCCCGGGTGCAGACGCTCTGGGCGAACCATGAGTCAGGGGTGCAGACGGGTCTGGGCGAACCATGAGCCAGAGGGCATGGGTGCAGCGCTCTGGGCGACCATGAGCCCGCGGGCACGAGTGCAGACGCTCTGGGCGAAAACCATGAGCCTGTTTGGGGATGGGTGCAGATGCTCTGGGTGAACCATCAGCCAGCGGGCACGGGTGCAGACGCTCTGGGCGACCCATGAGCAAGCGGGCCGGGGTGCAGACGCTCTGGGCGAAACATGAGTCAATGGGCACCGGTGCAGACGCTCTGGACGAACCATGAGCCAGCGGGCATGGGTGCAGACGCTCTGGGCGAACCATTAGCCAGGCAACGGGTGCAGAAAGCTCTGGGCGAACCCTGAGCCAGGCAACCCGGGTGCAGACGTCTGGGCGAAAGATGACCAGGCAAAAGGGTTTCGACGCTCTGGGGCGAACATGAGCCAGGGGGGGAGTGTGCAGACGCTCTGGGTGACCTGAGCCAGGGGCACCGGGTGCCGACGCTCTGGGCAAAACCATGGGGCCAGTGGGCATGGGGTGCAGACGCTCTGGGCGAACCATGAGTACGGGCACGGGTGCAGACCACTGGGTGAACCCGAGCCAGCGGGCATGGGTGCAGACCACTCTGGGCGAAACCTGAGCCAGCGAGCAGGGTGCAGAAAGCTCTTGGCGAAACCTGAGCCAGTGGGCACGAGTGCTATCGTCTGGGCGAACCCCTGAGTCAAGGGGGCACGGGTGCAGACGCTCTGGGCGAACCATGAGCCTGCGGGCATGGGTGCAGATGCTCTGGGTGAACCATGAGCCAGCAGCATTGGGGGCAACGCTTGGGCAAACCATGAGCCAGCGGGCACGAGTGCAGACGCTCTGGGCGAACCATGAGCCTGTGGGCATGGGTGCAGATGCTCTGGGTGAACCATGAGCCAGCGGGCACGTGTGCAGACACTCTGGGTGAACCATGAGCCAGCGGGCACGGGTGCAGACGCTCTGGGCGAAACATGAGCCAATGGGCACCGGTGAAGACGCTCTGGACGAACCATGAGCCAGCGGGCCATGGGGTGCAGACGCTCTGGGCGAACAATTAGCCCGGCAAGGGGTGCAGACGCTCTGAGCGAACCCTGAGCAGGCAAAAGGGTGCAGACGTTCTGGGCGAAAAAATGAGCCAGGCAACGGGTGCAGCCTCTGGGCGAACATGAGCCAGCGGGCACGTGTGCAGACACTCTGGGTGAACCATGAGCCAGCGGGCACCCGGGGGCCGACGCTCTGGGCAAACCCTGAGCCAGTGGGCATGGGTGCAGAAAGTCTGGGCGAACATGAGCTAGCGGGCACAGGGGCAGACGCATGGGTGAACCACGAGCCGGGGCACGGGTGCAGCACTCTGGGCGAACCCTGAGCCAGGGGCAGGGTTGCAGTGCTCTTGGCGATCCATGAGCCAGCGGGCACGAGTGCAAACGCTTTGGGCGAACCTGAGTCAGCGGGCACGGGTGCAGACGCTCTGGGAGAACATGAGCCAGCGGGCAGGGTGCAGATTGCTCTGGGTGAACCATGAGCACAGCGGATGGGTGCAGACGCTCTGGGCAAACCATGAGCCAAGCGGGACCGGGTGCAGACGCTCTGGGCGAAACATGAGCCCAAAGGGCACGGTGCAGACGCTCTGGACGAACCATGAGCCAGCGGGATGGGTGCAGATGCTTTTGGGAAACCATGGCCAGCGGGCACGAGTGCTAACGCTCTGGGGCGAACCAATGAGTCAGCGGGCAAGGGCAGACGCTCTGGGGCGAACCATGAGCCAGCGGGCACGGGTGGCAGATGCTCTGGGTGAACCATGAGCCAGCAGGCATGGGTGCGACGCTCTGGCAAACCATGACCGCGGGCACGGAGTGCAGACGTCTGGGCGAACCATGAGCCAGCAGGCACGGGTGCAGAAGCTCTGGGTGAACCATGAGCCAACGGGCATGGGTGCAGATGCTCTGGGCGAACCATGAGCCAGCGGGCACGGGGGCAGACGCTCTGGGGGAACCAGGGGCCAGTGGGCAGGGGTGCAGACGCTCTGGGCGAACCATGAGCCCAAAGCGGTTGGCAGACGCTCTGGGCGAACCATGAGCCAAGGGGCACGGGTGCAGACGTTTGGGTGACACATGAGCCAGTGGGCACGGGTGCAGCAGCCTCTGGGCGAAACCATGAGCCAGCGGCAGGGTGGGCAGACGTTCTGGGTGAACCATGAGCCAGCGGGCACAGGTGCAGACGTCTGGGGCGAAAACATGAGCCCAAAATGGGCAACCGGGCAGGGCGACGCTCTGGAGAACAAAACCAGTGAGCCAGCGGGCATGGGTGCAGACGCTCTGGGCGAACCATTAGCCCGGCAACGGGTGCCGACGCTCTGGGCGAACCATGAGCCAGGCAAGGGGTGCAGACGCTCTGGGCGAACCATGAGCCAGACAACGGGTGCAGACGCTCTGGGTGAACCATGAGCCAGCGGGCACGGCTGCAGACGCTATGCGCAAACCATGAGCCAGTGGGCATGGGTGCAGATGCTCTGGGCGAACCATGAGCCAGCGGGCACGGGTGCAGACGCTCTGGGCGAACCATGAGCCAGGGGGCATGGGTGCAGACATTCTGGGCGAACCATGAGCCTGCGGACAGACAGACACTCTAGACGAGGGCAGGGTCACCACGGCAGAATCCATGGTCAGTCCATTCTGTAACGGTCGGGCGATGACAAACATACGCCGAAGCACCGACCGTTGACATCCCGGTGTGGATCCTCTGTGATCACCGCAGACGAGGTGGTAGCTGGAGGACCACGCCAGGGAGCGGAGTTTAAGGGGCCCTGGTTTTTCAAACCCGAGCCTGCCGCAAAGCGGTATGGACTTTGCTGCAAAGGGGCCCCCCCCGGGCGTACCTGACGTGGCTACCTGTGGTGACAGCCGGGGTGCAGGACAGGAATCCAGGCGGTGGAATACAGGAACAACAGGAACATGTGCAGCAGGATACAGGAGGGATAAACGTACACATAGCACCACAGGATACGGCAGGAACTGAACAGGGAACACGGCAGGAAATATCAGGAACAGGAGGGCACATACAGGACAGGAACACGGCAGGATACGGGAGACAACAGACACGATGGACGGATGGTCAGGAGCTCAGGTGGGAAGCTGGTACTGGAACAGCAACTCAGGGGTGAAAATCCCCAACAGCCAGAACCTGAGATGCGGGCAGGAGCTCAGATGGCCTCAGCATGAGGCTGAAACTGCAACAATGGACTGACCCCGAGTAAAGGCAGGCACTTCTCTTTAGCCCGAGGTCGAGGGGAAGGGGAGGGTACACGGACAGGAAACTAATAAATAGGCAGGAAGCTGCCGGCGCGCCCGCCTAGGAGGCACAGTGCACAGACAGGACCCAGGAAGCAACTAGACAGGACAGGACAGGACAGGCAAGTACAGGAAGGCACGACACGCAGACGGTCCATGGCAGGGGACCGCGGCGTGAACCGTGACACACCCTAAGCAAGTCAAGTCAAGGGTAACGACCTGGGGAGTCTCTTG
This sequence comes from Phyllomedusa bahiana, assembly GCA_025379985.1. Taxonomy (NCBI): domain Eukaryota; kingdom Metazoa; phylum Chordata; class Amphibia; order Anura; family Hylidae; genus Phyllomedusa; species Phyllomedusa bahiana. The sequence continues at coordinate 11,618 of JAODAL010011135.1, read as the reverse complement.
CTGCAGCAAGTCCAACCTGCCTTTGCGGTGGGCTCTGATAAAAACCATGGGCCCCTTAAATTACATTCCCTAATGCAGCTGACACCACCGCTTGTGGTGGTACAGTGGATCCAATACCAACGGTCCTAACAGATAGCAGACCCTACTCAAAACTACTGTCAGCAATCAGACCTCCTATGGGAGTCAGAGTCTGAAGCATTCTATGTGTTTACCAGAGCCTGATGCAAAGCATGATGAACTTGGTTGCAAGAGACCCATCTTGCCTCTCCAGAGAAATGTAATAAAACAAATGTGAATGGGAAGACTGACAGGACAATACCAAGGGTGGACAGGGAAAACAGAACAAAACACAGTACAAAATAGAGTAATCAAATAAGCCGGGGTCTAAAGCCATGAGAGAACGTGATGCCAAATAGAGGAGTAGAAAATTACCTGAAGACACAAATTGTAGTCCAACACAAGAAAACACTACACAAACCGTAAAGAGCAAGGGAATAGAGCCAGGACACAGGAAGAATCACAGGCAAGGAATGCAAAGACAGACTGGTTTAAATACTCTGCCTCAGACCTTTATTGGATGCATGTTCAAAATTCAGATTGGTTGTGCTTAGGCTGAAGCTAGGCAGCAGGCATGAAACAGCAGCAGTGTATGTAGCAACAGAAAATTATTAAATTGCACAATAATGTGTTCTATGAGGAAAGAGTGAGTCACACCCTATTTCTGGAAAAACATCAACACAATCTTGGACATAGTTAGGAAATTGGGATTAAGAGGAAATAGCAGAAACAACCTCACACCATCTTTTAAACACCGAGGAATTCAGCTATTGAGATCCCTTTTCTCTCAATCAATAACAGGCTTGCACAATTGTGACCACGATTGGCACAGAAACAAGTCTCTAGACAAATCATCAAGAACAAAACAGAAAATACGTTCACACTGCACAGTTCCTACTTCTCAGGTAACTAATGGAGCTTGGACCCCAACTGCTCTTTGAAACAGAGGGGTGTTATCCACAGCAAATACATTAACTGCAATTGTCAGTTGCAATAATGGGAAGTCAAGTTTGTGAGCAATGTGTGAATTTAAAAAACTAGCTGGAGAAAAAAAAACATTTTTATAAACAGTGGGAACTACCCAAGGGTCACTTGGGCACTGAAATTCCAGAAGTGGACATCTAGTACTATTCTTAACCCCTTCCCAACATTTTACGCAAGATTACAGTTAGAGATGGGCGAATTTCTCAAAAATTCGATTCGGTCACTTCGCCGAATTTTCCGACAAAATTCGTTTCGTTCCGAATTACTTCGGCACGAATCGCGTTAAAAAGCGGCTATTTCCAGGCTGCACAGAGCCTGCAGGGTGCTGTAGAACGTTGTGCCATGCTTAAATATGCAGAGGGAGCTTGGTTTGGTCTTCATACAATGTTGTGTTTTAGTATGACACGCACATGACTGCCGCCGCTCTTAGAATCGCTTCACTATAAAATGCCCTGGGCACTTATGGGGGCAAAACTGACCAAAAAAACTGAAGCAGGAACGTAGCCTGATAAAGTCATGGCAGCAAAAGCTGGAAAAAAAACAAACTGAGAGCTCAGGTGGCAACATTAGTGACAGAGTGTGGAGGTGACGGCGGCAGCCACAGCAGCATGAGGTCAGACAGTGGCACAATGACATTCAGGAAGTGGCAAAACAGTACCAGGCCGCAGAGTGGCACAATGACAGTGTTGGAAGGTCACGGTGGCAGCAGCATGAGGTCAGGCAGTGGCACAATTGAAAATTTGGAGTGGCAAAAAAGGAGTAGGCCAAAGAGTGGGTACAATGTGAATACAGTTGTTGAGAGGGCAATGCTGGAAGGAGCAACAGCCGCAGCATAGGTAGACAGTGGAACATGACACAGTGTGGAGGGCACTTGCAGCAGCCTCGTCAGCAGCATGAGGTCAGACAGTGGCACAATGACAATTCTGGAGGTGGTGGCAAAAATACAGGGAGTAGTGCCAAGTGTTGTGGAGGGCTCGGCAGCAGCCACGGCAGCAGCTTGAGGTCAGCAGTGGACAATGAGCACACGTGAGGAGGACACGACAGGAGTTACTGCTGCAGGCATGAGGTAAGAGAGTGGCCACAATGGACATTCTAGCAGTGGCCAAAATTGTATTAGGCCACAGAGCGGCACAATGACTGAGAGCGGAGTCACGGCAAAGGGAGCCAGCATGAGGTCACGGCAAGTGGCACAATGACAGAGAGTGGAGGGTGATGAAAGGAGCAACAGCTTTGAAGGTCAGAGAGTGAGACTCACACTGGACATTCTGGAGGTGGCACAAAACTAGTACCAGGCCGCAGAGTGGCACAAAGGACACGTGTGGAGGGACCTAGCAAGCAGCCACATAGCAGCAATGAGGTCAGACTCACGGCACAATGACAAATTCATGGACGGTTGGCAAAAAGAAACAGGAGTAGGCCACTTGTGTGGAGGGCACGGCTGCTCAGCACTGCTCCAGCAGCAGGGTCGAGACAGTGGCACAATTGACACAGTGTGGAGGGCTCAGACAGAGTCACAGCAGCAGCATGAGGTCAGAGAGTGGCACAATGGACATTCTGCAGTGGGCAAAATAGTATTAGGCCACAGAAGCGGCACAATGACTGAGAGCGCGGGATGGTCACGGCGGCAGCAGCATGAGGTCAGTGAGTGGCACAATGACAGTTGAGTGGAGGTGTGATGACTGGAGCAACAGCCATGGAGGTCAGAGAGAGGCACAATTGACATTTCTGGAGGTGTGCAAAAAAACTGTTACAGGCCGGCAGAGTGGCACAATGACTACAGTGTGAGTGTCACGGCAACAGCAACTAGCAGCAGCATGCAAATGAGCACATAGAGTGGCACTCAATGACGAGTGTTGATGGAGTGGTGGCAATATCCAGTCCCTGGTAGAAAGACGGTGGTGAGGCAGATGGAGAACGAAACTATCAGCAGATGTGAGGCATCAGGCGGGTGGCGGCATCATGAATAGTCGGCTGAGGCGGTAGTTTGAACCCAGACTGACGCCGAGGCATTGGTGTGTGGAGTAATCCTAGGCCGAAATAATTATTTTTTTTTTTTTCCCCCCCCCCAAGCCTGATTCATCTTGACAAAGGTCAGTCGTTCAACATTTCCCGTGGACAAGCGAGGTTCTCCTTGGGGTGGTAAACGATGGCCGCCGCCGCGCACTGAACAACCGCTCTGTGCCACACTACTGACCGGGCAGGACTAGCTTCTCACTGCAAACTCGGCAGAGTTGCGGCCACACAGTCCAGTTTAGGTGCCCAGTAGTTCCAGCGGATCTTATTACTGGAGGTGGCAGAGTGCTGTCGCATGTAGGCACACAACCCTGTGGTTCAGGGAATGCTCTTGTCCTGCTGCGATGTGTCTGCCCTCCTCAATAGGCGGGTGAAGAAGCTGCTCAATTAGGGTGACGTCCAAGACTTAGTACTGCTGATGGAGCTGGTACTGCTCTACCCCCCCACCTTCCCAAGCAGGGTAACGCGGGTGGCAGGTAGTACGTGATGCGCTGTGGACACCCCCTAGGTCTGACCCTGTCAGAGGAGGGACGATGCCGCACATAGGTAAAGCGGCCAACTGATTAGGAGGATTTCCTATAGTATTTGTGGTTTTGTCTTTCCCTCTCAAAGCTGGGAAAAAGGCTCCCATTTTGGACCAGGTATAGCGAAGGGTCCAATCGGGTGGAGAGCCAGAAGCATCCCTTGGCGGATGCTGACTATTCGGCTGTCACTAGCCAGGCATATAAGCATGCTGCTGGGACATCTGGCACAAAGTGACTCGAGGGGGCTTCCCTGCCTCCATTCTCCACTGTATACGCCACGGTGCTTGGAGTCATCCTGCCTCGTTTCCACGACATCTCCATAGACACCTCCTCAGCTGCTCTGCTCCTCCTCTCTTGTCACTCGGGTAGAAATCCACTCATTTTCACCAGACAATGCTTTCTGCTCCAAATGTCCCTCCTCCTCCTCCTCCTCCATTTCCAGTCCACCACAGGACTCAATGTGGCCACGAGATGTAGTCGCCACATCTCCAGTCCCCTGCCAAGGGACAGATTTTTTCAGCATCTGTTCCAGGAATGAAGCAAGTGGTGGAATGACGTTATTTCATCCGTAGTCATGGCGAATGAAACAATAACGTGGCGCTCCAGTGCGAGAAACATGGCATCAACAAAGGCAGGTGTCACGCTTGAGCTGACACTGGTGCTGACATCCAAAGATACATCTGGGGAGTACTTCTGTCTGCCTGGATCATCAAAAAATCGGTTAATTGGCCTTTTCTCTGTCTTCATACAGTCGTCCAACATGTGCAGGCTGGTATTCCAGCGGCGTGGGAACACATCGGCTTATCAGAGCGTTGTTGGGGGTGGAGCCGTTCTTGCCGCTGCAACTCGAGGGAGGGTGTCTCCTGGCTTTGTACGAAATGGATTATAAAGTGCTCTCATGCAACAGTTAATATTCCTGGGCATTTTCAGAATGTTCTGAAGATCGTGTGGAAGACTGCAGGAACATTTTTAAAACCAGATTGTAAACGTGCGCGATGCGGGCGCATGGACCACCCTCCTCGGTGGGCAGCGCAGGACACCATGTTCCTCCCATTGTCCCGTCACCATGGTTCCGATTATGCGCCATTGAGCGCGGAAGAGAAAGCCACCAATCGATTTCCTTGCGCATGACGCGGAAGCAGGTCCACCCCTGTGTGACTTCGTTTTCGCCGAGGCAAGCTAGGGTGTAGAACTGTGTGCACCGCTGTGACCCTACACATGTGGTATTCGTTGGAGCCAGTACTTTTGTGGAGGCTGAGATGGTGTGGTGGTGGGAGAGGAGGAGGCGGACTTGTTGGCGCAGGCAGAGGATGGCAGCAGTTTGACATCGTGGAGGAGAAAAGCGGCGTCTCCTGTCCAAGTTGTTGGTGTGCCTGGGCTGGAAGCAAATTCACCAGTGGGCCGTTAAGGACATGTACTGGCCTGACCGTAGTCATTACAGCTCCAAGACGTTCCGCGCTGCCGGAGTACCTGTGAACAAAAAAACGATAAGGCTCAGGGACTGACTCCACTTTCTTGTTCTACATATTTATGAAGTGCTGGGTTACTGCTTTTTGAAAAGTAATTACGGCTTGGAACATCTCCATCTCGCTCGGCTCACAAGCATTAGTTTTGAATGGTGCGCAGAGTCCACATAGTGATGTGGAAAGGGAGGGACTGCAGTAACCAACAACTTGGACAGGAGCACGGTCAGCTGCTTGCACCTTAGGATGGGTAGGACGCGCATACTGTTGTCCTCTTTACAATCGCTCTCTGAACGACTGCTGGCGCCATGGTAGCGAGGAGCAGGGAGGCATTGGACCGGGTAGAGGATGTCAAAGAGGAAAACAGCTGCCCTTCTGCAGAGGTGGTGGAGCTTGACTGGCTGAAATTGGCATGCGTGCCAATGGCCGTCTGCTGCTGCTGCAGCGCTAGGCAGGAGGATGACCACCACATCTGAGCCACGTTTCTCCCAGGCCACCGGATGGTGATCCGGCTTGAATGTGTTGACGCAGAGGGCCGTTGTGCCAAACGTATAGCTCCCTGGCCTCGCTTCACTTTCTGACCACAGACTTCTTCATATACCCAATATTCGGTCCTCCGGGTTGTCTTAGCAAAAGAACTGCCACACCGCAGTGTAGCTGATTTTGTACCGCCATCGCTCCGCACTGAGTAGTGCTAATCGCCCGCTGCATCGCTGAGCCCCTGTGCCGCTACTGTCTTGGATCCTGCCGAAGCGGGTTTTCTGCCCGTGGCCGTATGGCTCCCGAACCACTCACACTGCTGCTACCTGCTGACTCCGGACCACACATAAACCCACTTGCTGGCTGCGCCGGCTGTGTACGCGACAAGATGACGCCCTCTTTCTTTCCCTCCCCCCTGACTGATGATGAACGCCCTTGCTTCACCGGCTCCCAAGAATGCGGTCGGGCTACATATATTATTTTGTGTTTCATCGTCACTAATGTCCCCCTCAATTCACCGGTCTTGGTAGCCGAGGCTGAACCTCTTCACCACATGACCTCCCATCCTACTCTCCACAATCTATTTCTTTGCCGCCTACTGCAAGAGCTGGGGATGGATTATTGGCACCCATTTTCTTCGCTGCCAGTAGCCGTGGAACTGCCCTCCTCCTCAGATTTGTCTCATCCTCGCATATATAGTGGCGCTGAGCCTCAGACACCATAGTAGTTCCCTGTGCTGAGAACTGGATGGGACAGAGGCGGGCCTCGATGGTAAGGTGAGCGAGCCGCTGGACCGCTCCCGGGGCCATGCCAACTCAAGTGTTGTGTCTGGAGGTTCCCACCGACTCTTGGCTGGAGTTGTTCAGATGTCATCTGGGAGGAAGGGAGGATGACTTGTCACCAAATCAAGAACCCTTTGGGTTGCCTGAACAAAAAACACGTGCCGCTAGATGACAAGCGGCAGTTGTGGCCCTCACGAGTGACCCTGCTGCGACGTTCCCCTGCCTGTTGTGCGGGACCTAGGGCCCGTTTTCAGAAAATGTTTGTGCCCACTGGGCACTCGCAGTTGCAGGATGCCACCTATCTGTATGACATACCTGTTTTTCTAAAATGTTACAGATCTATGTTTGATGAAGCTAAGTCTGTATATGGATAAAATTATACACCCTGTTTTTGACTCAAGATGACCAGTAACAAGCTTTGGTAACACCTTGGGATATAAATTGCGCTCCACAAATGGCCAGGAAAAATTTACTTGTATGTGTCGTTTACAAGCACTGTGTGTTTTTACTAACTGTAGAACAAGCAACAAAACAGGATTAATTAACCTTCGCTTTGTGAATTATGATCACAAGATATAAATTGTTATATTTCGGTGTGAGTTGAAAAGGACGGTTTTATTTTTGTACGCACAGCAGCAAAACTCAACGCTTAATTTAACCCAATGGATAGTAAATGCGCTATAAAATGAGCCACCACAAACTAGTAGCTTGTTGAGCGTTGTTACAAATGGTGTATTTTCTACGACACACTAACAAGAGATAAAAATTGTAATTAAACTTTGCTTGTGTATTAGGCTCCAAAAAAAAAAAGATATATATTTGGCGTTGAACAAGTCGGTTTTTATTTTTGTCAGCACACAGACAAACGCTTAATTTAACCCCCTGGATGTTAATTCGCAATAGAATTGAGCACCACAAACTAGTAGCTTTGTATGTAGCGTATTTCAATGGCGTATTTTTTACGCAACACAACAAGGAGATAAATTCGTAATTAACCTTGCTTGTGAATTAGGCTACCAAAAAAAAAATAAATATTTGCGTTGAAAAAGACGGTTTATTTTTGTCAGCAAACCAGCCAAATAACGCATAAATAACCCCTGGATGTAAATTGCGCAATAGATTGGGCCACCCCACAAACTAGGTAGCTTTGTAGGACGTATTACAATGGCGTTTTTCTACGCAACACAACAAGAGATAAAATTGTAATTACCTTTGCTTGTGAATTAGGCTACCAAAAAAAATATATATTTGGCGTTGAAAAAGAGGGTTTATTTTTGCAGCACGCAGCAATAACAAAAGCTTAATTAACCTGGATGTAAATTGCGCAATAGAATTGAGCCACCACAATAGTTAGCTTTGTAGCGAATTACAATGGCGTATTTTACGCAACACAAACAAGAGATTAAAATTGTAATTAAACCTTTGCTTGTGAATTAAGCTACCAAAAAAATTATATATATTTGGCGTTGAAAAAGACGGTTTATTTTGTCAGTACACCAGCAAAACAACGCTTAATTAACCATGGAGTATAAAAGAAGATGCGCAATAGATTGAGACACCACAAACCAGTAGTTTGTAGCGTATTTCAATGGCGTAATATCCTACGCATACCACAACAAGAGATAAAATTGTAATTAACCTTTGCTGTGAATTAGGCTACCAAAAAATATTATATATTTGGCGTTTGACAAAGACGGTTTATTTTTGTCAGCACACCCCCCAAGCCAAACACGCTTAAATTAACCCGCTGGATGTAAATTGCGCAATAGAATTGAGCCACCCAACCAATCTAGTAGCACTTGTAAGCAGTATTATCAAGGGGTATTTTCTACGCAACACTTCAAGAGATAAAATTGTAAATTAAACTTTTGCTCTTGGTGAATTAGGATACGCAAAAAAAAATATATATATATTTGGCGTTGAAAAGCGGTTTATTTTTTGTCCAGCCACAGCAGCCAAAACATCGCTTATATTAACCCTGGATGTTTAAATGCGCAATAGAATTGAGCCTCACCAAAACTAGTAGCTTTAGTAGCGTATTACAAATGGCGTATTTTCTACGCAACTACAACACGAGAAAAAATTTGTAATTACCTTTGCTTGTGTAATTAAGGCTACTCAAAAAAAATTTATATAATTTGGCGTTTGAAAATGACGGTTTATTTTGTCAGAACACTCCAGCAAAACAAAGCTTAATTAACTGGATTGTAAATTGCGAATAGAATTGCAGCCACCACCAAACTAGGTAGCTTTGTAAGCGTATTACAAAGGCGTATTTTTTAGCAACACAACAAGAGCTAAAATTGTAATTAACTTTGCTTGTTGGAACTGTAGGATACCAAAAAAAAAAATATATATTTGGCGTTGAAAAAAAAAAGACGGTTTATTTTTGTCAGCACAGCAGGCAAAACAACGCTTGATTAAACCCTGGGATGTAAATAGCGCAATAGAATTGACGCCACCACAAACTAGCTAAGCTTTGGTAGCCGTATTACTCAATGGCGTATTTTTCTACGCAACACAAAAGAGTTAAAATTGTAATTAACTTTGACTTGTGATTAGGCTACCAAAAAAAATATATATATTTGGCGTTTTTGAAAAAGGGACGGTTTATTTTTGTCGCACACAGCAAAACAACGGTTAATTAAACCCTGGTTGTAAATTGAGCATTAGAATTGAGGCCACCACAAACTAGTAGCTTTGTAGCGTGTCTATCATGGCGTATTTCTTACGCCACACAACAAGAGATAAAGATTGTTATTAAACTTTGTTGTGTATAGGTACCAAAAAACAATATATATATTTGGGTTGAAAAAGACGGTTTATTTTTGTCAGTCACACCAGCAAAACAACGCTTTATTAACCCTGGATGTAAATTGACGCAATAGAACTTGAGCCTACACACAAACTAGTAGCTTTTGTAGCGTGATTTACCAAGGCGTATTTTCTACGCCACACAAACAAGAGATAAAATTGTAATTAACCATTTGCTTGTGAATTAGGCTACCAAAAAAAATATATTTATTTCGGCTGTTGAAAAAGACTGGTTTTTATTTTTGTACAGAACACCAGCTAAACATCGCTTTATTAATCCCTGGATGTAAATTGCGGCAATAGATTGAGCCACCACAAACTAGTAGAGTTGTTAGTCGTGTTACACATTGGCGTATTTTCTTGCCAACACAATCAGAAGAGATAAAAATTGTGATTTAACCTTTGCTTCTGTGATTTTGGGCTACCAAAAAAAAATAGATATATTTGGCGATTGAAAAAAGACGGATTTATTTTTGTCAGCACAGCAGGCAAAACAACGCGCCTTAATTTAACCCCTGGATGTAAGATGCGCAAATAGGAATTTAGCAGCCAAAAATGAAGTGTATTTGTATTGTAAAAACGCGGTTTCTTTAAAATGATACACAGGAAGGGCTTTAGGATCCTCACTTGATATTGAATGTGTATATCGCAGCTGCAGTGGACGCACACTGGTTTCAGATTCCAATACCCCAAAAAATCAGAAATAGATCAATTTCAGAGAATCAGTCTTCTGAGACAAGATTGAGCAACCCCACAAAATCGCTGTGTAAAAATCAGTTCTTCGAAAGCGCTATCACCCGCAGCAGCCCTTTCCCCTGCATACAGTGGGGGAGGTGAGCTGCCAGCGGCGCGCTCGGTCTTTATGTCGGTGCGTCACGAATCCCCCCGGTCTTGATTGGCTCATCTCTGAAACGTCAGCGGGCTTCCCTTTTCCCTCCCAGAGTGTTTTTGCCCCATGTAAGCCTTTGCTCGCGCCATTTTATCAATAAAAAACCCCACTTGTTCCCCGAAGTCCCCCAAAGTTGACTTCGTTCCGAACCCGAAGTTTTCCTTTAAATTTTTAAACGAATTCCACTTCTTAGAATCGATTCCCCATCTCAATTTAAACGTATATATGGTCGGGAAGGGGTTTGTGCAAATCTATATATATTTATGACAAAGCAATCGTGCAGTTTCAAAAATAGAGCCTGCATGACCGGTAAACTAGCTGTTCATTACAACTGGCATTCTTCAGTACCAGCCGCCACTGGAGTTAACTTGAGTCGTGGCTGACTAACTCATTAGATGCCGCAATCAAAGACAGAATGAGAGAGCTTCCTCTGTCTCCATAAGCACCTCAAAACGCGATTGTGGGGGTTGTCAAGGCCGCCCGATGGACCAAAAAAATCGGTTGTCTCTGTCGTCACTATGCTTGGTCCTGTCGGGAAGGCACAGCCGGGCGTGGTGATTGGCAGCTATAATACGTAGTACAGTAAAGAGTCAAGTCCCATATGGGGACCAAGAAAAAAAAGTGAAAGTAAAAAAAAGGAAAACACACATAATAAAGTAAAACACATACACCTCCCTTTTCCCATTACAAACGACTATCGCCCTAAAAAAGATGTGTAGTATCACTGCATGGGTCTCATCCTAGCCTATAAATATGTCATATCATTTGAGCCACACAATAAACGCTGTAAAAAAAAATCACAAGGAAACAATAGCAGAATTGAGATGTTTGTTCTACCTGCTGCACATAAATTGAAATAAAAAGTGAAAGTTATATAAAACCCAAAGTGGTACCAATGAAAACATCAGTACGTCCTGCAAAAGAAAAGCTTACTCAGCTCTGTATATGGAAAAATAAAAAACTTATGGCTGTCAGAATACAGCGATACATAAACATTGATTTACAATATGAAAACACTTTTTTTTTAAGTACTACAACATAAAAAGTGATATAAATTGGGTATCGCTGAAATCGTATCAACCCATGGAGTAAAACTAATGTCATTTATACCGCGCAGTGAGGGCTTTAGAAAATAAAAAGCACTACCAGAATTGCCATATTTTCTTTATTCTGCCTTCCAAAAAATGAACTAAAAGGCGATCAAAGACTCATGTGTCCCCCATAATGATACTGATAAACTGATTTCACAGAAAACAAGCTGATTCACAGCTCCATAAACAGGAAAAAAAGGCTCTCAGATTAAGGCGATGCAAAAGCTTGTTTTGTTTTTTAAATACAATAGCCTATCACTTGAAAAAAACTGTGAAACACTGTGGGGGGTTTTAAAATTTCTCACTGTACCCCCCCATATATTCTTTAAAGGGGTAGATTCCCAAAATTTGGTTTTTTTTTGGGGTGTTTTTTACGTTTTAGCATTTTAGGATGTCTGCAGACTTAAAATAGTGCCTGAAACAACAGTGTAATTGATATACTCACTACACCCCTTGATATAATTTTAAGGGGTGTAGTTTCCAATATGGGGCCTTTTGAGGGGTGTTTATTTTTAAGTTTT
>JAODAL010011134.1:0-101452 GCA_025379985.1 Phyllomedusa bahiana | reverse complement strand
AAAACGTCACTTAAATAAATGATCACCAGACCTCCCGGGATCCATTACTAGAAATAATGGGAACTTAAAATTTTTTAGGGGACTGTTTTATTTTACACACTGTAAAATATAATGCACTTAAAAAACACAACGCGGGTTTGTGTGCTGGGGATCTTTCTTACTTGGACACAAAAGGGCATGCCCCCCCAACGGCACGGGTTTTCGGGGGTTTTTTTCCAGCGGGTTTGGGGTTTTTGCAAAACCATCCTGAGAAACCGGCCGAAAAACGACACAACGGGCTTTTTTGGAAAACCTGGGGCAGCGGTCCCCAGTGAAAAGGGGTTTTTTCCGCCCGGGGGTTTTTTTTTCCACTCGCGGGCTGCACGAAAAGAATTGAACGTGCACTTTTCTTCCACCCGGGGTTTTCGGGCCCGGAATATTTGAAATTACGGGTTGAAGGGGTGGGGACCTTTTCCTCCGTTCATTTCGACCGGATTTGCCCCTTTCTGCCGTGGGGCCCATGCCCAAAGGGGGCTAATTACCCCTTTAACCCCAAACTAAACCAAAAAACCAAAGTGCGGGAAAAATTGAGCAGTATAATTTCCCAGTTTTAAAAAGATTAGACAAAATTTATAAGCAGGCAAAATGGAGTGACCCTTTAATAGAACTTTCCCATAACCCAAAAGGAAAAAGGAAAAAACTCAAAAAACCCCTTGTGTAAATCCAATACCAAACATGGGGTTTTCCTTTTTAAATTCCCCCAATTGTTTTTTTTTTGTCTTTTTTGCTTCTTTAAACCCCTTTTGGGCATCAGAATATCAGATCTGTTTCTAAAAATTTGGCTGCAGGGGGTAAAAAAAAGCCCTAAAGAAGGTAAAAAAAAAAAATCCATCTGTTTAAAAAGAAAACATTTCATATCTCACCCAGGGGTCCTTTGCTGCTTGCCCTTCATGGTTTTTAAACCTCCCTGGGGAAAATGGACGATCTTGGTGTTTGTCTGGGAACATTTTTAAATTTTACCTTTTTTGGGCTCGCAAAAATTCTGTAAACAACATTTACAATTTTTTTATACTTTTAAAAAGGGAATTTTGGCAAACAAATGGACTTCCAGTAATTGCAAAACATAATGAAAGTCTTTGGGTTTGGAAAATAAAAAGGGCGGGGATTGTATTTCTTATCAGGGAAAAAAACATGGAAAAAAAATTTTGTACATAAAATCCCAACATTTTTCTAGGGGGAGAAAGGATTCCATGGGTTGAACTGCACCCCGTTTTAAATTTTTCCAAGGGCCTGGTGAAGCTGTGCAAACTTTTGGACTATATGTTGATACATAACAAGTCACAGTGGGTTGGGTTAGGGGAGGGGATATATGGGGCAGGGGGGAAATAAACTGCAACCATAAAAGAAAAACAGAGGTCTACAGCATAGCAGCTGTAGACATGAAACAGTAGATTTTTATTTTATAAAGGTTGCTGCAAAGTTGTTTCCCATTTTCTTTTTTAGGAAAACCTTTAAAAGGGGGTTGCCCGGTCCTATATAATGATAATGGTTTTTTGAAAAAATGCGACATGGAAAACCCCCCAAAAAAATCTGCTTTCCCCAAAAAGCCAAGAAAGCACTCCCCCCCTTTTAAAACCCCCTTCCCATGTGTCCAAACGGGCAATTACACCCACTTTTTTGGGGTATTTTCTGAACTTGGGAAAAACAAATTTTGGGTGCTTTTTTTTTCCGGGTTTTTCATTTAAAAATGAAACTTTTTTAAAACTAAAATTTGAAAGTTTTTTGGAAAAAACAAAATTTTTTTTTCTTTTTCAAAAGCAAAAAAAATTTTTTTTTGAAACACCTTTTGGGTTTAAAATATATTTGCCTGGATATATTCCTTAAGGGTGTAGTTTCCAATATGGGGTCTTTATAGTTTTTTTTTTAAGATTTAGCACCTTAGGGTTTCTGCAAACCTGTAACAGTGCCTAAAGAAAATCGTAATGGAATTGAGACCCCAGAGTCCATTAGGTGCTCCTCCTATTCTGGGGCTTGTGGTTGAGCCAAATAGAGCACTAGGGCCACATATGGGATATCTCTGAAAATGGCAGAATCAGGGGAATTGATGTTGAGTTGCATTTCCCTGGTCACATCTACCGTTTTCCAGTGAATGATGGATAAAAGTTGCAAATTTGCAAAAAATGTGTTTGAAATTTTACCTCCACTTCGCTTCAATTTCCGTGAAACACTTAATGGGTTAATAAACTTCCTAAACACTCTTGTAAATACGGCACGGGTTTTCGGCCGGTTTTTCAGTCCGACTGAAAAAACTTCCGCAAACGAGCACAATGGGCTCCTATGGAAAACCCATTCAGCAGTCCCCACTGCACGTTTTTTCCACCCGCGAGCTACACGAAAGAGGTTGAACATGCACATTCTTCCGTCCGGTTTTTGGCCGGAATATGTGCATGTCAATGGGAAGGAGGAGGGCTTTTCTCCGCTCATCGCGGAGAAAAGCTGCCCCCCCCTCGGCTGTGAGGACGGCACTAAAACAGGACAAATACCGGTCAGATAAACTGACCAGTATTTGTTCTCTGCCATGGGGACATCCCTTAAGGGTGTAGTTTCTTAGATGGAGTCAGTTATGGGGGTGTCTAACATACAGAACCCTCAAAACCACATCAGAACTGGACTAAAAAATCTATGTTGCAAAATTCCTTGAAAATGTGAAAATTTACTACTAAATTTATAAGCCTATGTTATAAACACAAAGAAACGAGGATTGTATGGACAAAAATGTCCTACTAACTTAAAGCACAATGTGTCATGAAGATGGGTAAAAGTGTCAAAAAGTTATTCTCACATAAAGTGTCACGTCAGATTTAAAAAATAGGGCTCTGTCCACTAGGTCAAAACTGGCTGTGGCGATAAGAGGTGAAATAATATGGACACCACTGTGCTTATTTTTCTGTTTCTTTCTTGATTGCTAAATGCAAAAGTGACCAACTGTGTAAATAACCATTAAAAATTTTCTGCCATTTGTCTGCTGTGATATTTTATGAGTAACAGAAAAAATGGGACATTAGTTGCTCAAAAAACACAGGCAGAAGGCAATACTTACAGCTCAATGGCTGGACAATTGAATAAACCCAGTAGGAGTCAATATAAGCCCCAATACTACTTGGGAAAAATATAACAGGTGCAGATAACTAATGTGCAGTAGGGCAAAATACTTACTAGAAAAAATATTAAATATGAGGTATTAGCTGATATAGTGGCCACTATATTCACAAGCTCGCGTCAAGGCTTCTCGTTTCTTGCGAGTCCCTACACTAACTATTTACAGAAAAATTATATATAGTATATAGGGCAAAAATAAATAATCATTTACAGATAAATCACAGAAAAAAATGGGAAATTATTTACTCAAAAAACACAAACAATAAATAATGTCCCATTTTTTTCTGTAAATGATTAGTGTAGGAATTATCAAGAAAATGAGGAGCTTGACGCGGTTTGCGAGCTTGTGAATATATAGTGGCCACTGTATCAACTAATAACTCATATTTGTTCTTTTTTCTGGTATTTATCTTTGCCCTATATACTGGGGAGCAGAGGGTGTCAGCAAAAAGTGCTGGGCAGCCGGCCCAATCGTATAGTAGATGCGTCATAGGCTGTAAGCCAGCATGGTGCACCACTCATATCTGTATAAATGGCTCCTATAGAATCCTTATCTATATGCAATTTTAATACTAGTAGGCATGGGAGCAGAGCACTCACAGTAAATTCTAGACTTTTAAACATTCATAGCTCACATCCAGCATGTATTACTGGGAGACCTGGATTTTCTAAAACTAGTATCAACCTGCAAATTATATTTCAAGGGGTTTGAGAATGAATGAAGATTTTTTTTTACTCAAGGTGACCACTGACATTTGTCAAAGGTGTTTATTGCCTTTAAAATAAATATGAAATATGAGTGTAAATTAATATCCATCTTTGCCTTTCAGCCTTGTCCCATTGCTACCTGATTATATTGTGGGTTTAGACTGAGCTGTCCATGGACTGATTAGATTAACCCCTTACTGACACATGACATGTCCATACATCATGGTCAGGAAAAGGTTTCCACAATTTGACGTATAGGTACCACATGTAGATCACGGTTGCTCCAGTCGGGGTTGATTAACACCTTAGATGGTGCTGTCAATCGTGAACACGGCAGCTAAGAGTAAGGTAGAGGGAGCTTTGTTTCCTCGACACCATTGCAATGCAATCACTGGGTGCCGATGGCTTCTATCACAACCCGAATGCCTAACAAAGGAGGGCATAGCCGATCATGGTGATTAATGGCTACAATACATAGCAGTATAATAATGTACTGCAATGTATTAAATCAGCAATCTATAAGATCACCGAGACAAATAAAAAAGATCTAAAAGTGAAAAAAGGTGAAAGTAAAAAAAAAAGTAAAAAATACACACATAAAATAAAACACATACACCGTCCTTACAAATGCCAATTTCCCCAAAACAGATCAAACATAAAAAAAAGTAAACATATTTGGTATCACCGCGAGCTTGCCCATAAATATGTCATGTTATTTAATCTACATGATGAACGGCATAAAAAAAAATGACAGGATTGTGATTTTTGTTCATCTGGCTGCACATAAAATGTAATAAAAAGGGATCAAAAAGTCATATTAACGCCAAGGTTGAAAATGTCAGTTCATCCCCAAAAAAACCCTAAGGGTATGTTCACACAGGATATAGCGGCGCATACTGTGCACGTCGCTACACGCCGGGTGTTTTAGAAGTGTGCGCTGGCCCCCATTCACTTTTGTTTTCCTGTCAGCTTATCATAACTATAATTTTACTGTATTTACAGAGGATACTTTGGCCACATTACAGCGCAATTACATCCCACAGTACTTCCTGCAAATATGCCATATGAATAAACCCTTACACTGCTCCATATACGGAAAAATAAGTTGTGACTATTAGAATAAAGCTATGAATAAATATTGTTTTACTCAATAAAAACACTTTTTTTTAAAGGTGCTACAATATAAAGAATGTAAACTGGGTATCGCTGTAATTGTATCGCCCCACACAGTGACTGTAAAAAATAAAAAAAACACTAACGGGATTGCTGTATTTTCTTCATCCTGCTTCACCAAAAAACAGATTTAAAAGGTGATCAAAAAGTAATTTCCCCCCCCAAATGGTATCAATGAAAACATAAACTCATCCTGCAAGAAACAAGCCCCTACACAGTTCCATAAACAGAAAAGTAAGAAAGTTATGGCTCTCAGACTATGGCGATGCAAAAACGTGTTTTCTTTTTAAATAAGTGTTTTTATTGTATAAAACCAGTAAAACATAAAAAAATACAAATTTGTAATCATATTGATCTGCTAAGTAAAGCTAGCATGTCATTTATACCACATGGTGGTCACTGTAATAAATTAGAACAAAAAACAGTTCCAGGATTGCTGTTCATCCCGTTCCCCAAAATAGTTGATAATAAACGATCAAAGCTCATATGAACCCCAAAATGGTACCAATGAAAACGTCAACTCATCCCGCAAAGAAAAGTCCTTAATTAGTTCCTTATACAGAAAAATAAAAAGGTAATGATATAAAAACACCATTTTTTTTGCAAATGCATTTCTATTGTGTAAAGGTAGTAAAACATAAAAACTATATAAAACTGATACTGGTGTAACTGTACCGACCACATAATACAGTTATTATGTCATTTATACAGCACGACGAATGCTGTAAAAACAAAATCCAATAAACAGTAACTGAATTGCTGTTTTTTTTTTCCCTTTTCAAGGTCCAACGCTTAAAAAACTGTGAAACCAATGCACCCAAAGTGCACAATAGTCCCCTGAGATGAGTTCCCAGAGGGGTGTTGAGACCAAGCTGGCGTGAATTCTGGAAGGTTTCACCTGTTCTGGTACTTTGGGGGCTTCACAAATGCGACATGGCACCCACCAAAATCTTCCTCCCAAAAGTCAAATAGCCCTCGCTCCCTTGTATGCCCTGCCATGCGCCCAAACATCAGTTTACACCTACATATAGAGTATTACTGAACTTGGAAAAAATTGTACACCAAATTTTAGGGTGCTTTGTTTCTAGAATCCCTTTTAAAAACTGCATATTATTGAAAAAAAAAATTACATTTCTCATTTTTATAGCCTAATGTTAAAAAAGAAAATCCGTGAAACACCTATGGGGTAAAAATACTCACTAAATTCGTGGATATATTCCTTAAAGGGTGTCGTTTTCAATATGGGTTCTTTTTTGGGGTGTTTATTAAGTTTTAGCACTTTAGGGTGTCCGCAAACCTGTTATGAAACCTAAAGAAATTCCTTATGAAAATCCAATAGTTGCTCCTCCTATTCTGAGGCTTAGGTTGAGTTAAGTAACGCACCAGGGCTACAAATGGGATATTTCTAAAAACAGCAAAATTGGAGGAATCAATATGGAGTTGTATTTTATTGGTAACATCTACTATGTTCGAGTAAATAATGGACTAAATTGAAAATCTGCCAAAAAGTTAAATTTTGGATTGTCACCTCCACTTTGTTGTAATTTTTGTGAAACACCTAGAGGGTTAACTTCCTAAACGGTGTCTTGAATACTTTAAGGAGTGCAGTTTCTTAGATGGAGTCATTTATGGGGGTATTTAACATACAGCCCCCAAAAAGCCATGTGAGAACTAGACAAGTCTCTAATAAAATCTGTGTTGCAAATTTTTTAGAAAATGTGAAATTACTACTATATTTATAAGCCTTCTAATATTGTAAAAAATATAAAAAGACATTTAAGACATTATGCCAACTTAAAGCACATGGCAGATACTAGTGAAAAATTGCAGACATTTTTTAAGTTTGAAAATGGCAAATTTTTCCGAATTTCCACATTTTGATATTTTTCACAATTGTGTCACGAGAAAACAATGTCTCAATCCCATGGATAGGTAAAAGTATCAAAAAGTTATTGCCACATAAAGTGACACATGTCAGACTTAAAAAAATGGAGCTCTGTCATAAAGGTCAAAATTGGCTGCGGCGGTAAGGGGTTAACCAATGTCAATGACGTCTTAATAAAGAAGTACAACCGCAAGAAATTCCCATGAAAGCCGTCCTTTGAGCTCTTTTTTGTTCTAGCAGTTACAAGGTTTCCCATTGACCACAGTGGGCCAAACACACAGCCAACAATTAGCCACTGATGCCAAATCCTAGCATGCGTTAGGGGGTTATCTATGAGATATAATAATCATTTTAATCTGTTCTTAAAGCAATAATAGTTACAGGAAACTAATTGTCATCAAGATTTCAGAAAATAAAATCATAGCGATCACACAGTTACCTGCAGGTACCATACAGCCGTCTTTCTGGAGTCGTGAATAATTCCATGAGAGATGTAACAAATAGCTTGGAGCATGGATATGAGATCTTAGCTACATCGGCTGTTTTCTAAAATAGCTCACGCTCAGTTGATTGCACTTGAAAGCTAATTTGAATTGACCTGTGATTGCACTCATAACATCGAAAAAAGAGCAACATACTGAAGTGTGGGGATGGCATTCATACAAGTTTACAGAAGGTGCTGCTGCTTACAGGTCATTTTGTGTGGAAGTTGCACAGGGACCTCATTTCCTCTGAGTCCTATCAAGAGGTCTCCCCTAGTCAAGGTAAAACTGACAGCTGCAGGTTGATACTATCAGGATGAGATGGTCTATGGACATTGGTCCAAAATAAAGATACCAGTTTACCTCCGGCAGAAGCTAGGCATCAGATTAGGTTGTCTGCTTCTGCCAGTAAACCAGCTCTTCCCAGTACACCTAGTGCATTTGGTACTGGGATAATACTGAGAGGGGGTGTTAGCCATAAGGTTATAAAAAACATCATTGGCTGACACTGAGCTCCAGTGATAGTAATAGAGGTATCTGTCAGACACCTCGATCACTAGAAAAAAATTGTAAAAAAAAAGACACCGAAACATAAAAAACTTTAAACCAACTTTACTTATAGAAACACTCTACAAGAATATTCCTCTTTGAACATTGTATTAAAGAAATGGATCCAACTCGGATCCAATATAGTATGATGGGTCCGACGTAGTCCAATGGGTCCGACAAAGGAGAAACCTGTGAAAAAAAAAACACTACACAAAACATGTCAGTACTAAACTCCACCACATAATCCCCCACCTTTCACTCACTCAATAACTCTGCCAACCCAGACTTTTACCACAAAACCTCCCACCCTTATAACCACCAGGATATACACCCTCAGGATTCATATAGAATGTAAATTTAACTGTATAATGTAATCTCCAACAAAAACTTATACAGTATCTCACAAAAGTTTTATTTTGTAAATATATCTTCAGTGTTGTCCATAAAGAGATATAACACTTTGATACAATATAAAGTAGTCATGTACAGCTTGTATAACAGTGTAAATTTGATGTGCCCTCAAAATAACTCAACACAGCCATCAATGTCTAAACTGCTGGCAACAAAAGTGAGTACACCCCTAAGTGACAACAAAAGTGAGTACACCCCTAAGTGAAAATAGACAAATTGTGCCCAAAGGGTCAATATTTTGTGTGGCCACCATTATTTTCCAGCACTGCCTTAACTCTCTTGGGCATAAAGGTCACTAGAGCTTCCCAGGTTGAATCCTTTTCCACTCCTCCATGACGACATCATGGAGCTGGTGAATCTTAGAGACTTTGAGCTCCTCCGCCTTCCATTTTGGATGCCCCACAGAGGCTCAATAGGGTTTAGGTCTGGAGACATGCTTGGCCTGTACCCTTATTTTCTTTAGCAAGTAGTAATCTTGGAGATATGTGCAAAGAAAGAAAGTTTCGCTTCACCCTAATACATTTCAGAGGTCTTCCTCGTTAATTAATCATCATGAGGCGTAGTCATTCAGCGTGGTGAATGCAGGGAGCTCGGAGATAGCCCGCGGATTTAAACTGGCAATTGCAGCCAATATTTCAAAAGTAGAAGTTCTCCATCTCCTTTGTATCAAACTGTAATCTTTATTCCAAAAAATAATTAAAATTCCATGACGGTATTACAAAGCCGCTAACGCGTTTCAGGTATTTCAACCCTTATTCATAGCATAAATGGAGCTGGAGAACTTCTACTTTTGAAATCTTGGAGGTAGGTTTGGGGTCGTTATCATGAAGGGAAGGGGATGAACTATAGCTCCCCACAGCCGGCAGCACTCATGCAGCCCCAAACCATGACACTCCCACCACTATGCTTGACTGTAGACAAAACACACTTGTCCTTGTACTCCTCACCTGGTTGTCGCCACACCTGCTTGACACCACCTGAACCAAATAGGTTTATCTTGGTCTCATCAGACCACAGGACATGGTTCCAGTAATCCATGTACTTAGTCTTCAGCAAATGGTTTGCAGGCTTTCATGTGTCCTTCTGGGATGACAGTCATGCAGACTAAGTTGATGCAGTGTGCGGCATATGGTCTGAGCACTGACAGGTTGAAGCTCCACCCCTATAACCTCTGCAGCAATGCTGGCAGTACTCATATGTCTATTTTGAAAAGACAATCCCTGGATATGACACTGAGCACGTACGCTCAGGATCATATCCAGAGGCCTGTTCTGAACGGAACCTGTCCTGTTGAGACGCTGTATGGCTTTGGCCACCGAACTGCAGCTCAATTTTATGGTATTGGAAATCTTCATATAGCCTCGGCCATCTTTCTGTAGAGCAACAATTCTTTTTTTCAGATCCTTTAAACAATTCTTTGCCATGAGGTGCCATGTTGACTTTCCAGTGACCAGTATGGGAGAGTATGAGAGCGAGAACACCAAATGTAACACACATGCTCCCCATTCACACCTGAGACCTTGTAACACGAACGAGTCACATGACACCATGGAGGGAAAATGGTAAATTGGGTACAATCTGTCCATTTTCACTTAAGGATGTACTCACTTTTGTTGCCAGTGATTTAGACATTGATAGCTGTGTGTTGAGTTATTTTGAGGGTGCACCAAATTTACACTGTTATACAAGCTGTACACTGACTACTTTACATTGTATCAAAGTGTCACATCCTCAGTGTTACCCCATGAAAACATATAATACAATACTTATTACAATACTCCTTGTCTGGAGGTAGGGAGGTCCAAGATAAAATTTTGCTACAGGGCCCATTAGCCTTTAGCTATGCCCTTGGATTGGCACTCTCCCACTGGTGTCGCCCTGTTGTGGACCCCCGCTAGTTGCCACCCGCCCATGGGTGCCTAGTGAAAGAAATTGCCCTCTCTTCAGCTAGAGACATCTTGTATACTGTGATCTTGAATTGATGCACGTGAGATTATATCATCTGAATCTGGCCCTTGTCCATGGGATGTAAACACCTCCAAGGCGTAGTGAAGTTTATATAACAGACAAGACAGTACTGTTTAAGTAGTAAAATAACAGTGTCATGGTGCGTTTCATGTTCAGTGTAATGCTGCATGAATCATGTGTCATGTTATACAAGAATAATATCTCAACTGTAAGTAATAGGGTATGTGTCTACATATAGGTAGCTACACATGCATTATATATACGTATAGAAGGAACGGAGAGAGCAGAGTATGCAGAAAGCCGGATGTTGCATGTAGACATAAAAGATTTATTACCCAGAAACAAACAGTTCAATAGACAGATGAATATTGTACATTATCCTCCTGGGAGGCAGATGGGGGAGAGATGAAGGCAATGCCCGGCAGCGGTGTGGTGGGGGCAAGATATAACAGGTTGCCACACTGGAGAAATTATTCAGCATTAACCTCTCCCATAATCCCTCACCTGTCAGATAGTAGCGAGCAGTGACTTCATCTCTGCAGAACATTGCTAGACCCAGCCTTGTCCTGCAGAAGAAGCATCAAGCACTAGAAATCTGACCACACAACCCTGCAGAAGATGTAAGCGGCATTTAAAGGGGCTGCAGAGGGTGCAGATGTAGCAGTCACACCTGAGCCCTGCTTTATTTCTTAATCTCTCTGTGACCTGTGACATTTCCTGACCTGTCCGTGTTAGTAAATCCTTGTGTTCCCCATGAAATAACAATTCTGGAGCATCTTCTTTGATAACTCTGTGTTGTGCTGTTCCTCTGTTATTCCTACTAGAAATGTATTACTGAATCTGTCAGATGGGACTTACAGTTTTCAGAGTGCCCTGCACACACTGATTGTCAACACAGATTGGATAAAATCAGACTGTGTAGGGACGAATCCCCAATTGTTGACACCTGTCACAGTTCACACCGCGGTACCTGCCTTGGACCGTCGCTATGTCCGTGCCTGCCATGTCTCTGCTGGGGCTTCATGTGCAGGGGTTCTGATGTGGCTCTGCTGTCTTTTTTGCTTCTTTTAATCACTTTTTTTTTTTTTTTTGCGTCGTCCATTGTTGGTTCTTCGCTGTTCCTCGGGCTCCTGTACTGCACTGTGCCTACCCTAGGGGCTTGTCACGCTCCTGACCACCTGTCTGTTGTCTTCTGCTGTCCTTGGACCCGTCTGTTACCTGCTTTATCCGGCCGCTATTCCTGTCTAGTTCCTGCTAGAATCCTGCTGTTGCACCTGTTCAGGTCCTGCTGTAATCCTGTTGATGCATACGTTTCCTTCTGCTGTTGCATATGTTTTCCTGCTGTACCTGTCTACCACCGCTTCTGTGCCTGGAGTTCCTGTCCTGTACCTCGGCTGTCACCACAGGTAGCCACGTCAGGGGTAGAGACCTGGGGGTTCCCCGCAGCAAAGTCCGTCCTGGGGGCCCCTTAGACTCCGCTCCCTGTCGTGGATCTCCGTCTACCATCTTGTCTGCGGTGATCACAGTGGATCCACACCTGTTTACCTACGATCGGCGCCTCAGTGTACGTTGTTACCGGCGGATCATTACAGAATGGACTGACCATCGTCCACTTCTGTGACAACACCCAACTGACTGATTCAGTAATACATTTCTAGGAGGAATAACAGAGGAGCAGCACAACACAGAGATATAAGAGAAGGATTGTTATATCACAGGGAACACAAGGATTTACTAACAGACAGGTCAGGTTTGGCCACGTGTCCTTCTTACTAGCGGGAGCTTACAGCATACCATCTTATCATGGAGTTCAATGTATAAACAGTATTCAGCTAAAGGGATTGGCTAAACAGGGACACTATCCACAGGAAAGGTGATAGGTGTCTGCTTTTGAGAGTCCCACCTATCGTATGAACAGGGTTGTGTTCCTCATTTAAATCTAATTGAACTGTGCACTACCATTTGATAAGTGTTTTAATGGAACAAATGAAGATATCTAAAAACAGCTCCCAGATTTTCCAAAAGTCCCATAGAGATTTAGGGGGCTACCACTTTTAAAAAATTATATAAAAACTGAACGGGTTAATTTTTTTTATTGTATAGAAGTGGGGTGGGGGGGGGCAGTAAGCAACTTTTGAAAAATAGTGGCAAACTCCTTAAAGGGGTTGTCTCACTAAAAAGATTAGCTTTCAAGGTGTAGGGAACACTAAATGAAAACGTTTTCCAAATATTTTGCTTTGTTAATTTTGTTGTTGTTGTTGTGCTACAAATGATTTTATCAGCTTCTGAGGGCGTTCTGGTTTCTCTAGTTACTCGCCTGATTGCTTGTTCTCCCCTGCTGGCTGTTCTATCTGATAGCAGGGAGTGACATCATCACACAGGTTGCAGCACAGTACTGGTAGTGTGTCATCTGATATTTCAGACAAAAGACTCTAATTACTACTGTTTACTTTAGCTCTGAAGCATCTCTGGGCCTGGTAGCAGGAGATTGTTTATCTAATCTAGACTAATTAGCAGAAGTCTGAATACAAGGAGCTCATATGCTAATTACAGACAGCTTGACCAGGAAGTAACAGGATGCATGAATGAAAGAATGCTGCTGACTCTATGAAACAGTAAGGCCATGTCCCCACGGCACGGGTTTTTCAGACGGTTTTTGGTTTTGAAAACCGATTGAAAAGATTTTACACAGACCTTAATGGAAAATCCGTGCTGTGGGGATTTTCCGCCCGGTGGTTTTTCAGATCGCCGTCGGTCCGAGAAACATAGAACATGTTCATTCTTCTGTCCGGTTTTTGGGCGGAATATGAACATGTCTATGGGAAGGGGGAGGGCTTTTTGTTTCGCAAACCGTGTGCCGGTATTTGTCCTGTGCCATGTAAACGACTCCAAAGATGAGACAACCCCTTTAAGCTGGAGCATGCTCAAATGGTTGATGTGTGCTCCTTTCCCCCCATGTGGTGACGTGGTCTCACCTTCAGTTTATTTTTTGGTAGCATTGTGTGCATTATTTAAGTGTCTTTCCTGAACTTCTTTGTCTGTTGTGTCTATGGTACATACTCTGATGCCATTTTACATACATTTTTATTCAATGTGTTTGAAGCTTATTTTTGCTTTGCTCTTTCCTGCACTGTATACATTATTTACCCTATGTTTTGATAAGTACGTTATGTCTATTTCTTATTATTCTATGTGATGTATCTGAACGTTGGTTTAGATTCCCTATGGGGAGGGTTCCTCTTAGCATCATGAGTGTTTTTTTTAGATTATCAAGTATTATGTTTTCAATAAAGATCATCTTTGATTGCACATTCCTCTGAGGTAGAGCCGTCTACACAATGCCAACCTTCATCTTTTCTTTTCTTTTTCTTCTTTCTAAATCGGTACATGTTTTTTATGCATTGCTAACATGCACACTCCACAGTGCTACTAGTTTAGTCTACAGGGTGATGATTTCCACTAGTTCTTTTGCCCAGATTTTAATTTTCTGTCTACACGGGTGATTAGGAGCTTGGTATCAGAAAAATAAACCACTGTTAGCTATTAGGATATATTAGAAAATAAACAGGGAATTGTTTTCCTATTTAATTATGGAGGGATAATCACTTTAAAGGGGTTTTGCCACAATCTAATGTTGACGTGGGATCCTCCAAAATGGGTATTTAATCACTTTTCTAAATATATGTCATCAAAAAAAGTGAATCATGTGAGAGCTACAGCCTTCCTTACATGCCCTTGGTTTCCTGACAGTTTACATTAGATAGGACCAGGAGCTGATCTGGCCTTGCTTGCGTGTTTGCACTTCTTATCTGATGGCAGGGAACATGAATGAGCTTTGAAGGGACTGGGGAGAAAAATCCTTTGTCTTTTGTATAGAGAATCCACTGGTTGTAATGTAATTATCTTAGTAAACATGCAGATGCTCCCTCACTTTATAAGGGACTGGGGAGAGAGACCCTTTGTCTTTTGTATAGAGAATCCACTGGTTGTAATGTAATTATCTGAGAAAACATGCAGACGCTCTCTGCTCAGCCCCCTCCCTCTTCCCCTGCAGCATTCCTGAAAAAGGAATGAAAGAAGGCTGTCTGCTCGGAGCTTATCTTCTCTCCTGAGCAAAGAAGAGGGAGAAATAAAATGCATATAGCTTGTGCACAATACAGTTCTCCTATGTGGATTAGCCAATGTTTGCTCAACTACAGAGACTGGCTATCAAGACCATGCATGGGAGGTGGAGTGATGACATCACAGAGGAGGTACTTGTTTTTTTAATCACATTATCTCAACGACCCTTTTTTCAGGCCTCAAGAGGGGAGTATCAGCCTGTTAGGTGAGGTAATCACTTCTTGGCAAAACCCCTTTAAGAACAGTCTTATATTGAGTTCTTCCGATTTACTGAGCCTGTGTGCGGAGAGTGGGATGGAATTATCGCTCTTATAACTTTAGGCTAAGTCCAAGTGAAATTTCTGTATTTTGTCATAGCTAGAGTATACTTGGAGCACCAGGCTTCGTGGCTTTTATGGGGCTATCAATCACCTCTTGCATCTCTTTAGGGAACGTTCACAGGGATTACTCAAAATACTCGTCTAAAACTGGAAGTAAATCATCCCCCTTGACATCAATAGAAAATACGTGTTGTAGTTCATACAAGTGTTTTTAGCGATTATATATAGAAACAAATGACACCAGCGCTAACTCTACTATATGTCTCCCAACTAAATGTAGCAACTTTCCAGAAAATAAAATAGCTCAACAATCACTGTTGATTGAAGCAATGGTGAACACCTGATCCAGTGGTTAATCCACAATCAGCTCTTCTACCCTAGGGTAGAATACCATGTGAAATGCTCGTTGTCTGACTCGGTTTTCAACGGGAGAATCTGAAGAGTAAATTTAATTGTCGTCTGGATGTTCCCTTGTCTGACCGGACAAACGGCAGCTAAAAGCCTTTTACACAGTTGTATGGCCCACTGATGTAGCCATTGGGGCGACCTCTCTGCTTGTATTATGCCTGAAGAAGGTCTTACCCAGAATGTTGCACTATAATACTCTGCTTACGCCGGTTCTTGCCAGTCTATTCATATATAGTAAAGACAATCATTGTGTTCAAACCGAATATGTGAGTGCGGCTCCTTTCATGGATATTTCTGGATTGAGGTTATTAGATCAGTGGTCAGCCCTCTGTTGGCGTAAGCACCATACATGTTGTACACATTTATGGAGCTATGCTGCGTGCAAATTGCTACTATGGTCCTTCACAGTAGTTCTGAAGCCGTACTGACTGCAAACACAACTATCGAGGGGCTCTCACAGATGTTCAACTGGGTTCATGTTTGGGTCGAATGTCGGACATTTCTAGCTGTGGGACATATCACATTTTCTTGCTGAAGATCCCATCCTCCTCTTAGAAGACAATCAGCATGTATGGGTGGATGTGATCTGTAAGGATGGATTCATACCCATTTTGGTTGAGAGTGCCTTCCACATGGATGAGTGGCCCAGAGAATGTCAGGAAAACATTCCCCAGAGCATACGGTTGTGTTCTTCCAGCAATGGTTGCAAGGTATTTGTTCTATGATGTTTATTGTCTAACACGCTTACATCCATCAGTTCAATGAAGCAAAAAAAGTGACTCATTGGAGAAAACAACCCTTTGCCAATCAATGGTGGACCAATTCCAATAGTGCTGTGAAAATGTAAGCTTTTGTTAGGAGAGGTGCAGTGACATATATCTATCTGCTTTTGAGCCCCATATGCAGTTGTGGTAGACACATGCCCCTCAATATTTTTTGGTAGTGAGCGCTCCAGTTTTGTGTGTAGTTCCACCCTCACGCATCTTTACAACTGACGTTCACCTTTCACAGCATTGGCTCTGCAGTTTCCACATGTCTTATTCACAATGGCTCCATTTGTCCTCTCATGATACTTTCACCACAGCATCTGCCAACCATTAAGTAACTTCGCAGTTTCAGTGATACCGCCACCCTAGTCCCAAAAGCCAATAATCATAATTTTTTGAAGCTTTGATAAATCGACCCATTTACCCATAACAGCAAAAAGGAATATGTGTGCAGACAGCCTATCACACACTGTAGATACCCACCAGGCCAGCTCCCCACAAGTTACTTCCTTCATGAGCTACATTCTGCTGACATTAAAAGTAGTGGTCGTAATCATCTGAGAGTAGTTTTTTTCCTGGAGCCACACAGCTTCTATGGGGGAAGACGCTGTGTTTTGTGGCAACACATTAAACATGCTACATATAGGAAAATGTCAGTTCAGTGTCTAAGGTTTAAACTCCTCCACTGAATAACATTGGCTCTATGTTCAGTGCCTATTCCATATAGACATAATAACCAGTAAGTATCAGGATAAGCAAAGGATAACAAGGTCTTATGTTAGCAGATGGTCCAAACTGCAGAATTTGAAGAGATCCTATTCTAAATGTGTTTCCAATTGTTTTTGTCGTCATGGGAAAACTGTTTTTTGGGGGTTATGGATTTTTTAGTCCTCAGTATTCTATTTGGTTTGTTGAAGGTGAATTGTTAGAGCTTCTGAGTGATATGATTTAGGCTTCTAGACTTTTTAAATGCAATATTATGTCTGAAAAAATGGATTTTTTCATGCATGTTAAAGGGAATGTGCCATCAGAAAATGACTTATTGATTAATGCATGTTTTTAGGTTAAACACATTTTTAAATAATTCTTGGTTGTGTTTTTTTATTTTCCATATTACTATCCATATTTTTTATTCACTTTGACCACTCGGCCTAATAATAGTCCAACACTTTCTGTTCTGTAGAGAAAGATTTCCAGCAGTCTCCTCATTATCGGCACAGACAAGACTACAGTGAAAGGTGACACCAATGTGTATAAATAACACCGGATCTACCAGTAACAATAGGAGATGTCACAGCTCCCCCTCTCCCTGCACAGTGATATCTTCCCAGGTCACAGAGCATGCCCAGAAAACTCTCCTACAGAAGTCAATGGGTCTGCTCCTGTTCACAGGCTCCTATGTCCATGAAGCTGCTGTAAAGTGTCTCTCTAAATTCTGTTAAAGCAGTGCAAGCAAGATGGCTGCCCCCGTAATCCTATATAGACAACCAAATTGAGAAATATACAATCAGAAAATAAAAACAGCTGGGAAGAAAAGAATATGGATCAGGGGCTTGATTTAATTAGTAAAAAAAGGTGATAGATTCCCTTTAAGGCAGTTCTTGCGGCTTTTTATTTTACAAAATAATGTGTTTAGCTATACGTGTTTTTTGTGTGTGTTTTTTTCCTGTTGTGACCCATAGATCATGTAATTGAATGATTCCTCTTTAAATCAGATGATGTGCAGTGTGGAAAACGCCACATAAAATGCTTAAAAAAAGCATCACACATTTACAGATGCTTTTTTTTCAGCAGGAAAGAGCCAAAAACTGCCTGACACCCCCCCCCCCCCCAAATACTACTCCTACAGTATGTTGTGTTTAATAAAAAAAAAACTGCTATTGAAAAAAATATATGTATAAAGGGTAAAAAAAAGTCACAAAGAAAAAAATCAAATGTATGTAGAGCTGTGTATATGTTCTTGTTGTTTTCCAGTAAACATCAGGCCATGGCAGATTTTGCCCCCCCCCCCCCCCAAAAAAAAAAAAAAATCATGTGAAACACCAAAAAACTGCCTTTTTCAAAAATGAAAAACAATGATAGTTACACCCCATTTGCGTATCAGGATGATTCATTGCTTATAAGATGTCTTAGTTAGTTTTACTTCTCCAGGATATGGGATCTTTTTGTTGATTTATTGAGACGAGGTAATACTGACAGCAATGTAAACCATCAGCTTGATTACTATAGATGAAGATGCCCTGACTGGAGGGGCGCTGTATGCTGGTAGTAGTTGAGCACCGTATAGTGTTTTTCTTTTATTTAGGCATCATATGATGCCACTACTTAGGCACTGTATAGTAAACAAACAGTCCCCGGGTTACAAACGGGATAGGGACTGTAGGTTTGTTCTTAAGTTGAATTTATATGCAAGTCAGAACAGGTATATTTATTAAATGTAACTCCAACACAATACGTTTTTTTTTTAGTTTTGGATAGTGCAGGGAAGGGTTTTTACATTTGTTTTGCTGTCTGTGTCCCTATTAAGAAGATTTCACCTCATTTTCACCTCATGTGCTGCTGTGACCTGCTGGAACTTGTCATTCCACAGCTACTATCTGCTGTGTAACATGGAACTACAAGTGCCAGCATGCTCCATAAGTCTCTGTTTGTAGCTAGGAAAGTCCAAGTGCCGCTACAATATCCACTACCCAGCAAATGACTTCTAAAATCAAAATAAACATTATTGAATGCAGAATAAAAAACATGCATATATGAGGCAAAAACCCATGCGTGGAAGAGCTAATATGGCATGCGGTTGACAAGAGCTGACGCGTTTCGAAGCCGAGGCTCCTTAATCGTAGCTCTGTTTGTAGCTAGGGGACAGATGTAAGTTGGAACGGTGTAAGTCAGGGACTGCCTGTATTGTCCTTGGAATGTATGGTGGTAACATACCTATCTACAAATTGAAATGTGTGCTACAAAAAATACATAAGTAATTGCATGAGTTAATAAGAACAATATACACCTACAAAAACACACAGGATATCAGTAAAAGAAATAGAAATCAGTTGAATCACATAGAAATACAAATAAAACACAAATAATAAAATATGTATTGCCCATAGTAGCACTGATACAGAAAGTAGGTAGAGAGCGTCTAGGACCCAGATGGCTGTGAGCTCTAATTTGACCGCCAACCATGCCACCTGATGTGCCCACCAGCTGGGCCAAGGCAAGTAGATAGGTCAAGCACATAACGAGGTGAGAATGTTACAGTATTTATAGCATTTGCCATTTTAACTCTCTCTTTTCAATAAAGCAGAGTATGTGAAGTTCCCACACAAATATCTGTCTATAACTGCCGCCAGTGCCATCTTTCCAATCCAGAGATCAAGAGCTTATTGGCCTCTCTTAGTGGCAGCGCATAGCTTGATCGCTAGACATTTTCCGAGACTCCCTGAGGTGTCTGTCTGGTTCTTGTATGCATCTCACATCCCAACACTGTGCAGGATGGTGAGGGTCAGTGCTCTGTGGTGTTTGAGGGCTTGTGTTTTAAGTTAATATGTGTTCTTGGACGCCTGCCAAGAGTAGCGCTTGTATAAAAAGCAAAAGTGCAAGAGCTTACTAACTTTACAGGGAGATACCCACTTAGAGGTGTCTATTATTTATTTCTTTTAAGACGATGTTAAGTGATTCATGGAATAGGAGTATAAGGCTAGGTCTACACGGCACTGGATTCTCCTTGGATTTTCAGCGGACTCCGTATTTAGAATCTGCCAAAAATACGACTGTATCCAGAGCTGTGTAGACCTCAATAGAAAATCCGTCTGTAGTCTACACAGCAGGGTTTTCTACTGAAGCCGCCGGCCGGCAGAAGATAGGACATAGTAGTTCTATCTTCCGCCAGATTCCTGTAGCCTCAATGTACAGGGCTGGTGGGAAATCCTAAAACCGACAGCGGATGTTGCCGCAAACCTTTGCCAAAAGCAGCGGTACCGCAATGCTAAAATGCCATCAGATTTTGGGTGACATTTTAACATTGCGGTGTAGACTAACTAACTATAGCTTTTGATCTGCTGCAGTCAGCCCTCATTCACACTAATGCTTTTCGTACTTTAGGCAACCAGCAGGTAAGATTGTGCAGGCAGATATGTGCCAGGCAGATTGCTGTATTCCATATGGAATTTCCAGGGAAGTCAAGGTGGCCGGTCCGGCAGCACCTCCCGGCTTTTCCATCAAGCTGAACTGCAGTGTATGTGCCACAAGAGTCCAGGAGCTCGGTGGGGGAAAAGATCATTTTAGTCAGTGACAGTAGGTGAATGACTTATGTAAAATTAGTGTAGCTGCCATACAGCTTACATGGGCTCTCCTCCCGGGATGACTGTAGTGAGGGTGGGAGACCATTCCCACAGTCCGGTCCAGTAATTTATGCACAATTATTCTTTATTAAATATTTTTATTTTTATTTTTTTACACTTTTTATGTTTGTTTTTTTTCTTTCTTTTTTTTTTTACTCCCATGAAGGGAGAACTGTTTAACATTTTTTTACATTTTTTTTTTTTTTACACTTAGTAATGTATTAGCATATTCATATATGCTAATACATGCTAATCTGTGTCAGTTTGACACAGGCAGTGATTAGGACAGCACACAGTGCTTCATACACAGACAGCTCTGGGGCTACTCTAGGTCCCCAGAGCTGACTGTGCAGCCGTTCCCGGGGCTCTGTCGGGTCACCGGTGTTCCAATCACCCGACAGAGCAGGGGATCCCTTTGATTGCGCTGCGGTAACGCACCGCCGCAATCAAAGGGTTAAAGCACCGGGTTGCGGAGGTTTCTGCCGCTACCCGGTACTTGCAGGAGATGCTCTGGGATAAGGGCTGTGTAGTACAGCCCCGATCTCAGCGCAATTTCGGCGTCGGGCGCCGCAAACCCCGATGCCTGCAGCGACGTCTAAAGATGTCGCTGCAGACGAACGACCCGCACCAGCCGACGTCTAAAGTTGGTGGGCGGTTATTAAGGGGTTAAAGCCTGCTGCTCACAGACCTCAGGTGATGAGAGTAAACCTGAGGATGTGGTTGTCCTTCACAGTGTGCTAAAGTATGGGCCGGTTCACACGGCTTATTCAAGCTGTAATTGCGGGATGGATTTTGCCCGCAATTACAGCTTGAGTAAGGGGCGGGGGCGCTGCCCGCCGTCCCCATAGACTTTCATTATCCACGGCACGTATCCCGCCGGGATAATGAACATGTCACTTTCTCCCCGCCCGGTGGATTCGCCAAGCGATGAGGAGGGACAGAATCCATAGGTCTCTATGAGAACTGTGGATTACCATCATGGCTGGGACGGATTCCAGCCGTATTGCAGCGCAGTACAGCGCGCAATATGGCTGCAATCCGTGCCCAAAAGAAGCCGTGTGAACGTCCCTTAAGGAGCTGAGAAAAAAGCTCTGGGACACAGGCTTGAGACTGGCTTCTCTGCATCTGGTATTGACCAACACTACAAGCTAAACTCCTACAGTACCCATACAAGGACCTCAGTCAATGGTTCCCATTTATTGCCATCTCAAATCTACCTATTGCTATGCATTTTGTATTATTCCCTAAGCATCAAGTGGTTGTCTCATCCTGAGAACCTCTTTTTATACAACTATTAGTATATAGATGGGGTTCTCAGCTTGGGATCAGCCTCTATTAGCAATTTAGGGTGGTGGGAGTGGGGGTCAATGAAGCAAATTCGCGTTTTTTCATTTTCTTATATGCCATTCACCTTGCAGTATGAATGTGTTATCTTTATCCTCTATTTTATAATTGTGGCAATAGAATGTATGTACTACGTGCCATATGTGTAGCTATATACTGTAAATCAAGGAAAATCACCGCATTCCGAAAAATGGTGTCCAACATGTACTTTATTCCATCATGCCAAATGTGACATATCAGCTTGCACAGCGCCCTGGATTAAATGATGCTGTAATATATATATATACTTCTCAGAGCCTTTTTCAAGCTTGACAGGGGGGCTGTTCCTCACATTTGGCATGCTGGAATAAAGTACATTTTGGACACCATTATTTTGGGAGTGTTACAATTTCTCTCTATTTCCTAAGTTGGGACTATTAACCATCTTTTCTATTGGGCACACTAGGCAGTTGCCCGTGGGCCCCCTCTGACTTAGGTGCTCCAGGCGATGAATGTATGCTAGAACGTGACGAGGAGCGAGGAGAGGTCAGTAGGATGGGTTGGGATCCGGGCTGTGAGTGCACCCGCGACCAGACATGTGGGACGCGACGCTACTCACAGCCCGTACCGCAGGGATAATGGGGGCAAGGATGTGCCCGCAACCTAAGGTGAGAGTCATAGGGGCACCCGTAACACCATTGTTGCTCATGCAGTAATTTGCCAAAATCAGAAGTATCTGGACAGTGCTGTACTTACATTTGCTGCCGTTTTACACACCCCAATTTCTCAGGCCATGCCTCTTCTTTTACAGGTAACCTTCTCATATTCACAAATTGTAATTGCGCTAGTCTATCATGTGGACCCTGTGATTGATCTCCTGTCTGGTTGATCAGCTTTGTTTCATGAATTAGCCATATCTCGAGGGACGTGAGTTTACTGTTGCTATCAGTGGTTGCGGTGTGTTATCCACACATTGAATTTATTGGTAAAAGTATTGTTCGCTTACAGAGGGTTTTTGCCTATTGCTATGTGTATCTATATACAATGACCATGAATGGTAGCTGTACAAAGGTTCCATGATGAACCCGCACACATCCTGTGGGGGAAATGTCTAGGAACCTACCGAGTGCTCTGACCTTCATTGATTTACTTTCAATGTCCTGGCATATGTGTCTTTCTGGTTATGACTGAATCCAAATAATTCCCAAATCAAGAAGTGAGGAATATACGCATGTCAATTTTACAACAAAAAGAAAAATTCCCCTTAAAATATAACCTTTATTATAATCAGTTTAAAAATCTAATGTAAAGACATACACAAAACATGGACAATAGAAAATCTAAGGGAAAAAGTATATAGTATTTCCTTTCTCTCTCCCTATAACAATACCTATCACTGTCCCTTAGCAGAGACCCCGCCCCAAAAAGGGCGACCCTGCATAGACTCGCCTCTGGCAATTCCCTATTTTACCCTTGTATCCACTAATGTTACCAAAGGACACACTTAAGCAGGAAAAATAGCAGTATTTCCAATATGATGTCAGGTCATGGAAGGGGAACCCTAGTAACAGATAACCAATCCAGGATAATCCTCTATACTGTGTATCATAATATATATAAATCCCCAGACGCTGCGTTTCGTCCCAATTCCAGGGACATCTCAATTGGGTCACTTATTAAAAATGGCCAAATATCACACAGAATAAACAAAAATTTTACATAGTACCTGATTTTCAAATCCTGTCCAACGGCTAGTTTGCCTTACAGGAGAGTCCTAGCAGGAAGCTAGTGTGCTCCTCCTTGATGGGAACTTAGACAGTACTGGTATACTGCACTGATGTCTCATGTTTTGTGTATGTCTTCACATTAGATTCTTAAAGTGATTATAATAAAGGTTATATTTTAAGGGGAATTTTTCTTTCTGGTTATGGCATCATTTTGTTCTGGTTGTTACTCTGTAGAGATTAGGTGTGATGTTTTATCTCTGCAACAATTGACTTTGGATGTAACAGTTCACTGGGTATTAACTGTTGCTTCTAGCTACGATATACTAGCCATGAGGAGGGGTACATTTCCTCTGTAGCAATTGATTTGCTGTACGGATGTAACAATCGATTCGGTATCAACTCTTACTTTAATTTTTGACTTATTACAATATTAATAGGTAGTATCTACCGCTAGGATAAAGGTAGGGATGTTAATCACTGCTATTGTTTGGTCATAAAAAACTATGAAAACTCATATAAACATAGAAATCACTGCAAAATAAGTAAACTTAATCCACGACTATATACTTTAAAACATAACTCTTAATTAGATATTCTTCATATATATCCAAAATACTCCTCAAAAAGACATGAATCTATCAGGGTACTAAAAATATAAATGCACATGGACTTACCACAGTCATAGACAGTCAGAACTGGTACAGTCCGAAAGATTCTCCTAAGGGTGACAATCAGTAAACCATTTGCACAAGGGTGACAATCTCCAGCCGAACCTCAAAATACTGTCAATGAGGATAAACAATGGGATTTGGTTTCTCACCCTAATGAATCCCTAAAAGGGCACTATAACTAAGTGGATCAAGCGACCCGTAAAGGGCGACCCCACAAAATGACCCTCTCCTAACCCTATCTCTCACCCTGTGAATAAAAGATGAATTAAACATCCATACACGTTTCTTCCGTAAACTGGACTCGTCAGTGGAAAACAAATAAAGTAACTTACACCATAGTGAGAACAAAAATTAGTAAAAAAAATAAAAACTTTTAGACGGGGGAGAAATTTATTCCCCCGAGGTGGGGTAGGGATGCTGTAGGGTTTTTTCTGTTGATTTTATATTAAGTCTCTTCAATAAAAGTTAAGTCTTATCTTTTCCAGGGACACCTGACTGCACTAGGGCAAGGCATTGAAAGGTTGTACAGAACTATCCCTGTAGACACTGTTACCAATGTTGTTTGTGCAGTAGCTTCTGGACAGTGCTGTCTCTAAGTTTGGTGCTCTTTTTTTTACAGACCACACCCCCCATTTTTTCCAGACACACCTCTTTTTTTTTTAAAGACCCCCTCCCATTCCCCCAAAACAAATTCCCCATTTAACCCAAAAAATAAAATTTTTTTACGTTAAAATATCCAAAAGACCAAAATTTGTTTTTTTTTTCTTTTTCCGATGGAGCTGTGGGGGGGGGTTTTTTTTTGGGGGGGATAATTTAAAAATTTTTTCCTTTAATTATCTTTTTTGGGGGTACATAAGATTTTTTTTTTCCTTTTTTTCTTCTGTTTTATTGTGAGACTGAATAAAAAAAGGGCAGTAGGGAATAAATACAAAATAATTTTTTTTTAATTTGGGAAATTGTTACGGATGCAAACAATACCAGCTATTTGTAATATGAAATTTTTTTTTTTTTTAAAATAAAAAGTTTTTTAAAATTGGGGGAAAATTGGAATTTTTGGGTTATTTGTTTTTATTTTTTTAAATTTTTTTCATAATATTTGAAACCTTTCCCAAAATTGTGACAAGGCTCCAAAGGGGGAAAGCACGGCACAAAAACTGTCCCTGAGGGAGCCCCTGTTTCTAACAAAAGGAAGCCTATAAACTTAGTTTTTATGCTTCTCCCACCGGGTTTTAAAAGGGTTTTTGGGGGGCCCATGAAAAAAATTTGACGGGGGGAATTTTTTAAAAAATTAAAAATAAAAAACATTTTCCCCATTTATAAATTATTGCTTTTTTTTTGCACCGTTTTTTTTTTATCTGCCCCAAAAGTTTTCTTTTTGTTTAAAACTCATCTCCGGGGGGAAACGACCAAATTTGAGAGCTCCACACTCCGGGTCAGACATGCTCGGGGAACACACCTCTCCTCCGGGCAGCTACTGATTTTTTAAAAAAACCCCCCAGGTGCGTCTTTTCAAAACCCTTGCTCGGGTACCCTTATAATTAGCCCCAAAACAGTGCAAATAAATAAAAAAAAAACCCAAAAATTCGGGTTTTGGGGCATTGAAAAATGGGGGAAAAATAAATCCAAAGGTTTTAAGTTTCCGCTTGGAATTGAACCAAGGCCCCTTTTGTGCTTTAAAGAAAAAAATTTCCCCTCTGAGCTACATTGTAGCTACTTAAAATTTTCCTTTTACATAAAACAACCTTCCCTTTTTTGGACTACAGAGAAAAAAGGCCTTTGGTAAAGGTCATCCCCCGGTTTAAACATGATATTTTGGGGTTAACGGTTTGGGTGTAAAAAAACTGGACCACTGCAATTGGTGATAGTTAAGCCACGCCGGGGGAAAAGGGAATCTAATTTACCCCCGGGTTTTTTTCCCACCAGAGCCCGCCGCAAAACCCAGAGGGAATTGTTTGCCGGGAGGCTACCGGGGTTTTCCCCTTAAAAACCCCTTTGACGGATTTTGTTTTCAAAGGCTTCCGGGAGGTGCACGAGGTACAAATTCTTAGTCCAAGAATCATAGTCTTGGGCAGGCAGAAAGGGGTCGGGGAAAAGGCGGAAATTTGGTTTTTGGGGGCGGGGGACAGGCGGGAAGGTCGGGGCAGGGGGCGGGATTTCGGATTCGAGAAAACGAGAAAAGAGGTCAGGTACAAAAAAAAAAGGAGAATAAACTTTTAAGGTAACTTTTTCCCCTAAAGGTTTTCGGGCCAAAAATAGATCCAAGCAAGGAATGGTTTTGGGGCCCAGAACCCTTAAATAGGGGAAGCCCCGGCAATTAAAAATTTTACCGGGACGCGGCCCTTTAAAAATTAAACAAGAAAAAAGCGGGGCGCTATGGGGGGGGAAATTTCGCCCCTTTGGGCCCGGGCCAAGGGGCCCGGACGGTAAAAACGGCCAGGTGAGCCCCCGGCGGGAACGGACCCCCGGGCTCGTCCAGGGGGCGGCACCCCGCCCCAATCGGGGCGGGTTTCCCCGGGGGGGGCGGCCACGGGGGGCCCCCCGCGGAGCGGGGCCAACCAAAAACAAAAACCCCCCCCCCTTTTTAGGTCTCCCCCCTATTTTTTGGGGCTAAAGGGAACTTAGGGGAGCGATCCGATTCAGGATGTTGGGACTCGGGTTCCCCCGGGCCCTTTCTCTTCGGGGCCGAAGCCTCTCCAATTACAAGAAGGAAACCCTTCCCCCTGTTTGGTCCTTCATGTCTAAGATGCCCCTTTACTTAAAAAAACTTTCGGGGGATTTCTGGGCCCGGGGAAAGGGGGGGCCCAAGCCCCCCTCTGGGGGGGAAACCGGTTTCAAGACCAAGGCTTTAGGGGTTAAAATTTGTAAAGGGGTTTTAGGAACCCGGGAAAGAGGGAGGAAGGCAGAGCTTTTTTAAAATTTAACCCCAATGATTCAGTTGCCGAAGAAAACTCTAAGGGGTCCCAAAAAAAACCTGGGGCCCCGCCCAAATTTTATAGCTGGGGCCCCTTGAGGCAAATGTTTTTGGGAAAGAGCCCAAAAACTTTACCCCTCGGGAGGAACTTTGGGGAAGGTTTTTCTCCTTTTTGTCGGGCTTGATTTTCTTTGGGGGCGGGAAGCCGGGAGTAAAGGTTGTCGGGGCTCTCCCCAAAATGACCCCAAATAACCCAAACCGGGTTGTCCACGGCGGGAACCTGGGAGGCTGGGGGCCAAGGGGGGGGGAGGGCGGGGGTGACGCCCAAAAGACCACAAGGAATTAAAAGGGGGGCCCAAAGTCGAGTCTAGTCCCAATTTAAAAGAGAACCGGCCCATAAAAGCAGTTCCCCAGTCTCCTGGCGCCCCGAAAAAAAGGGTGCATTAATATTTCCCCCCAAAAATTTTGTTTACCCTCATCCCACTTCCCCAAAATTGGGACGGGAGATGATCCCAAAGATGAAAAAATCTATTTTGGTTTTGGCAAGCGGGAACATAGGGCCCGCCAAAATTTAGAGACAAATTGGACGCCAGGGAACGGAGACAAGGGGGGGAAGGTAAACCAGGGCAGGCGAAAAAAATTTAAGGAAAAAATGGCATGCCAACTGGGGACAGGGGGGAGACCAGGAAGGGGCACAAAGTGGGACCTTTTTTTTGAAAATCGTCATGACCACCAAGATGCCGATTTCCCCGAAAAAGGGGAGGAAGGTCCGTGATGAAGTCCATCCCTATGTGTGCCCAAATTGGAGCCCCCGGGAACGGGAAAGGGGGCCTAGGAGGCCTGTGGGCCTATGGCGGGCCCTTGTTTTCGGGCACAAGGGTTTAACAGGAAGAAAAAAGTCCTTGCCCATTTTGGAGAAAGGGGTGGCCCCCCATTTATTTGTCGTGAATGGGGGATAGGTTTTTCGTACCCCGGGGGGGCCGGGCCAGAAGGGGAACTATTTCCCCAACCCAAAATTCCCTCTTCCTGGGGGGCGGGGACGCACATGGGTTTCTCCCTGGAGGGACACTAGGGAGATCCACAACCCCACATGGATTGGGCCGTTAAAGGAAAGGCAATGATGTGCGGGCGTTTACGGTTTCCCCCCGGAAATGTCAGAAGCACGGGAGAGGGCATCCCCCCTTGACTTTTTTTTCCCCCGGCCCCAGTCGGTAAGGGGAACTTAAAATCGAAGCGAGAGAGAAAAAAAAAAAAAAGAGACCCCCCGGGGCCGGGCGAGGATTTTAGGCCTGACCCTCGGGATTTTTGGGAAAATTTTTTGGTCGAAGCGTCAAACGGTGTCCGGCTCCCCCCCTACAGATGACGCCACTTTTCCCGGGCCCAAATTTTTAAAAGGGCCCAACCTCCCAAACCCCAAAAGGCAAAATTTAACTTTCGCCAAAAAGGGGAAGGGTCACGAAAAAAAAACCCCGGTAAACGGTCTTCCCCTTGGGGCCCTTTTTCTGGGTCGGGAACCGCCCCTGCTCCCAGGGAAGAGGGCATTTTACCCAAGGCTAAAGGGGTTCTTTCTGGATCCGGACGGACCAAAATATTCCCAAAAGGAAATCTTTCTTCAGGGGGGAAAAGCTTCCTGGGCAGACGGAGGCCAAAACTTTTGGGATTACCTTTTCTTTCTTGGGAGCCCCGTGGGAGCCACCAGCGTAGAAAAGGGGGGAATAAACTGACCCGGGAGTATTTTGGGGAATCCTAGAAACGTTGAATCGCCCGAACCGACAGGTTTTTGGGGCCCGCAGGATCGCAGAGAGTTTAGCTGGGTTTCCCTTTTTAGACCTTGATTTAGAACTAGTACCCCCCGGAAAAAGGGAAAGGGTGGCCTTGGGGAACGGCACTTTCTCCAACTTGGGATACAGTCGATTTTCCCCGCAAAAGGGGTCGGAGGGCCTGGCGTACTTGTATCAAAGGGTTTGTTTTTCAGGAAAAAAATCAAAAAAACGTCCGGGTTTTTCAATGACCAAAGGGGTACAGCCAAAATCCCCCCAAAAAACCTCATTGACAATTCCCGAAATAAAGGTTGGGGGGTTTCATAGCCCAAGGGCACACAAAAAACTCGAAATTCCCGTCCCCCTGTGTTTTAACGCCATTTTCCATTCATTTCCCCCCCCTTGAATTCGATGAGGTTTAAAAGGCTCCCTCGTAGATCTAATTTGGTTTTTAAACCCTTTGGGTGCAAAGGCGGGGCGAAGAGCCAGAAAATCAGGTGGGAGCCCATTTTTCACCGTGACTTTTTTTAAAACCCTCTGAAAAAAAGCACTGGGGGGAGAGAACCTCTGTTTTTTTGGACGAAGAAAAACCACACCGGGGGGCAGGGGGACATGCGTAGGGAAAACCTTTTTTACAAATTCCCCCTGTAAATAGGCCCCACCTGGCCTGGGTCTCGGGGGGCCCGAGAGAGGGGGAGACCCCCACCCCGTTGGGGGGCGGTTTTCCGGGGGGGAAAAACTATAAAACAACAAAACGGCCATGGGGTGTAAATTCTCACCCCGTTTCTCCGAAAATAACCTCCCAAAATCCTGTCCCCCACGGCAGACCCTGAGAAAACTTGACGGGCACTTGGGGGGGAGAGATGGAAAACCGGGGGTGCCCCCCAAAAAAAGATCCTGGGACTCCGATCCCCAACCCAAAGGAACCCTTTTCCTGTCTTTTCCCAAACAAGCGTAGGGCATGACGTTGCCAACCAGGGGAAACCCCCAAAAAGGGTCGCCGAAGAAGCCGGGGAAGGACGTGGAAGGGGAAACCCTTTTCCGTGTTTAGGGCCCCTACCGAGGGGCACGGGCCCCGGGGAAAAACTGAATGGAGCCCCTGAGAACTTTCCCCCCTGACGGAAGAGATAAGGGAAAAACTTTTCCAGGGGGATCACCGGCAAGCGATAGCGAGAAATCCCCGGGAGGGAAGAATAAATTCCCCGGCGGGGGCCGGGGTCCAGGAAGGCAGAAATCCAATAGAAAAAAGGCCCCCAACCCCCCGTAACCTCCACTTGGGAACACAGACGGGG
The DNA here is from genome assembly GCA_025379985.1 of Phyllomedusa bahiana. Taxonomy (NCBI): domain Eukaryota; kingdom Metazoa; phylum Chordata; class Amphibia; order Anura; family Hylidae; genus Phyllomedusa; species Phyllomedusa bahiana. The sequence goes on along the minus strand of JAODAL010011134.1, from coordinate 71,497 downwards.
GAGGGACTGAGGGACCTAGGGACCCCTCTCCCACGGCTCCTAGGGGCGAGCGTTTCCCCACCCCCTGAGGTCCGGCCCCGGGCAAATAGAGGGAGAGGTTCCCACCCGCGACGGGGTAGTTTGTACCCGACAAGTGTGCCCGGGCCACCCTTTAGGGGTTTCCCCAGTGGACAACTGTGGGGGAGGGGAGCGAGAGCCTGAAACACAGGAGCCAAAACCTAGGTTTAAAAGTCGGGGTTGTGCCAAAATCCCGGGTCTTGACGGGGCTCCGGGTGTCCTCTGAAAAAACCCCGCTTATTGAGTGGCTAGATGGATGAGTTCACTCAGCCAAAATTTGGGGGATCTCTAGCGGGAAAAGGGGGTCCTTTTTCTGCTTGACAGACCCTTCTTAAACGGGCGCGGAGAGCGGCGTCAATTTCCCTAGAGCTCGAGGCTAGGGGGCGGGAATTTAACCGCAAAAAACCCCTACGGGGGAGTTCCCCCCCTTGGGATAGGTTTTAAATAGCGCCCTCTCCGCGGAAGATGCTCGCCCAAAGGGCCCCCCAAAATGGGTGCGGAATTCATAATGAACCGTAGGCTACCCGTTAAAAGGGCCCTTCCGGTTTCCCAAAAAGGCGTCGCTCAGGCCAGGGCCTTTCCCCACAGCAGGGTCGACCACGAACCCCACCTTCGACCTTTTAGGGGAAACTGGGCGGGTCCAACCCCCTCCACGGATGGAGCCCTGCGTGATGAAAAACCCCTACAGACTTCGGGTCCCTGCCCAACTTGGAAAGGGAGTGGAAAACGAAGCTTTGGGCCCCAGTTTTCCCCGCGGGACAGCCGGGGGGGTTGAATCACCGGCGAAAGGCCCGGTTTCTGCTGCTTTGGGGCCCCGGAGTTGACCCCACATGGCGGAAAAAGCTGACCCAGTTTTTCTGACCTTTTTGCCATCGCGCACTGTTGGGCGACAATGGTCGGAGATCCGCGAGGGGGTGGGGAGAGGGGACCTTGGGGGGTCCATGGTGGGTCTAACTGAGCGGCTGGGTAATGGATCCACTGGACCCACCGCCAAACAGTGAAGTTAAGCCCCCAAACCCCGAAAAAAGGGAAAACTAAGTAGCCCCCATTTTTTCACCAGAGCCCCCGCATAGCGGGATGGACTTGCTGGGGCTTGGGGCACCGGGTCGTCCCCCCTGACTTTACTTCTTTGATGCGGCCCGGGGTGCAGCGGTACAGAATCGTTCCAAGAATCGTAGCGTGGGGCGGGCAGTAAGGTCAGGGCAGGGGGGCAAGGGTTGGGTGGGCAGGCAGGAAGGTCAGGGCGAGGTTGGGAAACGAGAAACGTAGCAAGAGGGGTCTGGTACACGGTAAGGGCGAAATATACTTTGAACACTTTCCAAGGCTCGGGCAAATAGACCCCAGCAAGGAATGATTGCGGACAAAATCCTAAATGGGGGAAGCCCCGAAAATTAAACCCAAATTACCGGGAACGCTGGCCCTTTAAATTTAAAAAGAATCCCCGCGCACGCAGGGGGGGGGGCACGCGCGCCTTGGCGGGCGGGACGCGGCGGAACGGGAACGAGGCCAGTGATTCCCCCGGCAGGAGCGGACCCCCGGCTCGCCCGGCCAGCAGCCACCGACCCCGGCGGGGCGCCCGGGGGGGGGGGGGCGGGGCGGGGCCGGCCACGGGTGCCCCCCGGGGCCCGCGGGGCCGGGAGGGAGAAAACCGCTACAGTATAAATTCAAACAAACACCACACCCCCTTTCTGAGCACACAGAGCGGATGAGGGGTAGAAATAAGCAAAAAAAAAACCCCTTTAAGGACCATTAGACTCCACATTTCTAAAAGATAAAGAGTAAAAAAACGAACAACAATAATTCAAAGAAACAAAAAAGAACACAATTCCTGGGCTCATAGTCTTCGGGATTTGGCAGGTTACCAGAGTATGCTGATGAACAAAGAGTGGTGGAGGTTGTGGTTGATGTTGGCCAAGGATCAATGCCACAATAAGCTGGCACCAGGTTTATTCCTTTTGAAATTGGATGTTGTAAACTTTGAGTGACTCCACTGTGTAGCCTTAACTTGTTTACAGATTCATTAAAAATCCCCTCAAAGCAAAGTCAAAATTCACTGATAAACCAAAGTGTCAGGGTAAAGGTTAAGATGTAGGGTGTAATATAGGGCATTAAAGGGGAAATCCTGAAAAACAGGACTGCAGTAATAAAAAAATGGTGTCCTAGGCAAGAAGCAAAGTATCCAGCTTCCTCCTGGACCAAACATATCATATAGTTTATCTTGTAATTTCAGCCTCTAAAATACCGCCATAACACCCTATAGTGCCAACAGGCACAGTTGTCATTATTATGGCCACTTTCTCGTTTTGATCTCAGCAGTGCTTAGCTCATGAAGGGAGTCACATGTGGTGCGCTGGCTTGGTGGGTATATAAGTTGTGTGATGGGCCTTTTGCACATATATCCATTGTTGCTGTCATGGGTAAAAGGGTGGGTTGCAAAAAAGGGATGATTATTGGCTTTCGGGACAGGCAGGGTACATCTAAACCCGCGGTTTGAAAACTTTTGGGCCCGACTGCGTGGTGGGGGGGGTTTTAGGTGAGTGGACAAATGGTGGCATTGCGAATAAACATGCAAACTGCGGAGAACCTTGCCAGCGACACAAGCGGGTCATCGTACAAAGGTCTGTGTGTTGAGGGGGGGACTTTTTACAGGGAGCAATCACCCCCAAAATGATCCAGAGGGCTACTAGTCATGTGTCTAACACAACAGCTCTACTACTTATGGGGCTCTAAAGCAGGCGGATGTCGCTGCCCCCCCCGGGCGAGGGGTAGGCAAGGGTAGGCGCCCCTGGGGCGCCTACCTCACCCTACCCCAAAGGGGCGCAGGCGGGGCCCACAAACCCTCCCCGGGGCTCCGGCCCTGCCGTGGGCCTGAACGCGGCGTCCTGTGCCCCCTTCTCAGCGAGACGAGCGCCCCCTGCCCCGCGACTTGTCGTGCCCGCTCCCCGGAGATCGCTGGATCCCCGGGTGAGCTCGGGGCCGAAAGCGGGGCCGCCGGTCCCATAGCGCTGTGCCCGCCGCGGCCCCTTTGCCCTCAGCCGGCAGCGTCGCGATGCGTGAGTCATCGCGACCGCCTCTCCTGGGGCGCATACCGTCACAGGCCGTGCCCCCGAGGAGCTGCCGAGGGGCGTCCGGCGCTGGAGGCGGGGCCCAAAGGAGCGCCGCCCGGGGACGGAATATAATGTTGTTTTTTTAAGTGCCTCCTTTTGGGCCCCCCATATCCCCCTGCGGCCCCTATAAGCCTGCCTGCGGCCCCCCCTAAAGCCTGCCTGCCCCCCCTAAGTGCCTCCTGCGGCCCCCCATAATGCCTGCCTGCGGCCCCCCCATATGCCCGCCCCGGCCCCCCCTAAGCCTCCTGGGCCCCCCCTAGGGCCCGCCCTGCGGCCCCCCCCCAGTGCCTGCCCCGCGGGCCCCCTAATGCCCCCTGCGCCCCCCTATATGCCTGCCCGCGGCCCCCCATAATGCCTGCCTGCGGCCCCCTTATGCCTGCCTGCGGCCCCCAAATGCCTGCCGGTGGCCCCCTATTTACTGCCTGGGGCCCCCCCAACCCGCCCGCGGCCCCCCTAATGCCTGCCTGGCCCCCATACGCCTGCCTAGCCCCCAAATACGCCTGCCTGTGGCCCCATACGGCCCGTGGCCCTATACGCCTCCTTGGCCCTTATACCCTCCTTGGCCCCCATACGCCTGCCTGTGGCCCCCTAAACCCGCCCGACCCCCAAACGCCTGCCCGAACCCCTAGCTAATATTGCCTGACCCCTACTTTTATCCCGCCTGATGCCCCTATATTTATATACCCCACCTTTAAGGGGACAATACTAATACCTGCCCCGACAGAGGGCTATCTATATACCCGCGACTAAGGGGATTTTATACCCATAATTTAAGGGTTTTTCTGGAAATGTGAGGATCTAATTTTGTGTCCAAATCCTCAGGGACGGTCTTGGGCCGGGGGCAATCACATGAAGGTTGAACCGGATGGGGAAGAAAAGGGAAAGTGAACACGCGATCAAAAAGAAGTCTCCGGGATTTTACTAAAGAACCGGTAACCTTATTTCCCAGATCAATACAAATATTCTACCCCTAATGGTCACGTATGGGGGTGGGATATTTAACAAGCCTGTTACAGCTAGGACAAAGTGGGGGGGCGTTTGGGTCGGGTCTGGCAGAAAAATTTACCTTTAATAGTATGTTTGGGGGCTTGGTTTTTTTTAGGGGTTTTTTTGTCACAATGATGGGGCTGGGAGATTTGCTCCCTGGGATCAGTGGGTTTTTTTATTTTCGTTATTTAGGGTTTTACACTGTCTACGGGGGGAGCGTTTTGAAAAAGCAAAATTTTTCAGGGCTGATTTTTTTGGGTGACTGCTAGGAATGGGCGGGAGCTATGTGGAATGTTCAGAAAAATTAGTGAAACCTGGGGCAGGGGGGAGAGGGAAAGAGTGTTGGTGTGGGGGGGGGGGGTATTTTTTTGAGGCGAGGGGGGGGGGGCGCCATTGGCGTATCGCCTAGGGCACCAAAATGCCTTGTCCCGGCCCTGTCGCTGCCCCTCTGCTAACCAAGTTGTATCTGCAGAGAAACCTTCAATTTTCACAGTAATATCGGAATTGAATCTCTGCTGATTGACAGATGGATGTCTTCTCCAATGAGTAACATTTTCTGCTTGATCAAACTGATAGACGAATACTCTGGATATTAGCTGGCGGACATAATAGTGTGACTCAGCTGTGTAGTACTGCCATATATAACACACATCATAGAGCCATATAGTGCTCAAATAAAACTAGCTTTACATAGATTATGCCCCCCTTGCTGAGGGGAGACAAGCTATGTCGACCTGCTGTTCTCAGCGCTTTGGGTTCCCTTTTTCTTAAGATCTGGAGTTTTGAGAATTTTTCCCTTAAAACTGCAGTTTTTCAACCAGAAAAAGTCATTCGAAATCTTTTTTTTCAAAAACCCCCCCCACCTGAGGTTGCCCCCCCCCACCTAAATTTAAAACCTTTTTCTTTGAAAAGGTAGAAACATGTGAATAGCTGTAGTGGGCGGGGGAGCTTTGGTGGTGGGCTAAACACCCACCATGAAAAGATTTGGAGGTAAAAGCTCTAAATCAACAGCAATTTTTCGAATAAGGGACCAGCGCTGGAAACAGCAGGTCTACACTCTTGTGCTGCCCTCAGCAAGGGGGGCAACCTATGTTCGGGTTCCTTTTTAATACTCAGTCAAAAGCCCCAAATGATATGCCAAAAAAACCCCGTAACACGAAATTAAGGGGTTTTTTCCACAGTGGGGAAATGTTGCTACTCAAGCACCCGGGTGGAGATGGGGCCGGGCTTGCGCATCACTCTCCCTTTTTATTTTATGGGGGTTTTTGAGTACAGGAGGTTTCTTTTGACTCTGTTCGGAACTCCCATAGAAAAGAATGGAAAGTCCTGCACAAGCACAACGGCTCTCCAGTGTGTGCTGAGAGATTCGGGGGCCCGACTCTATCAGACAATTATGAGATATCCTAACCATAGGCCATCATTGTCTAAGGTGGCAAAACCCTATAAATAATACCAACATTCACTGCTCCATAACACTGGGTGGTTTTAGCTTTCTCCTGGGGTATTATTCTCTGGAGCCCCCTTGTAAATGGCATCAGTTTGCTTCACCCCTAGAATCATCCAAAAAGCAAAGCTAGAATGACACAATAGTGAAGTCAGTGATCTCAGACCACTATTGATTTTCAGAAATAAAGATTGCGGCTCCAATTGTTTAAGTAACAGCAGTCCATGAGCAGTGTCATAGAAATTAGTTGTTTGACATCTACCATTAAAGGGGTTGTCTCACTACAAGGATTGCTTTTTATGTTAAAGATCTTGCAAAAACAAGTCACTTTCCATTATATGTCCATTAACAATGTCCTACCTATTCTGAGATATCTCCTCTGGTATGGGCTGCATCAGCTCTTCAGGTCACTATAGCTACAGACCTGTTCAATCTCTCATGATAGGCTGCCAGCACTGGTTGCTATAGCTACAGACCTGGCTTCTACTGCTGCCTAGTGGAAGCCATAAAACACGCCCCTGAATTCAAAATGAAACCAAGAAAACAGGACTGAGGTAAGATGAATCAATGTAGCGAGACAACCCCTTTAATTTCATAACCGCATGTGCTGCTCCTTTAAGAAATAGACATATTTTCAGTATATTTCCTTTTTCACTTTTACTTCATTTTTTCATACTACATCTCTTTTTAATATGTTCATCAACAGTACAAACAACAACTAACTTGTTCAGTGTCGCTTGAGAAATGGGGCGTGGTTCCCGAAACGTAGCGCAGGTGTGGTGTTACACATTGTAGGATCGCTACCAGAGCAGTCTCAGCTCATCTAAATGGTGATGTATACCACAATATAATTATGCATAAGTCAAGAGCCTGTGCATAATATATGGCCTGAACAGGTTGGTTGTTTGTTCTGTTGATGAACATATTAAAAGGAGAAGTATGAAAATATAAAAAACTTAAAAAATGAAATAAAAGTGAAAAAGGAAATATATTGAAAATATATATACAGGCAGTCCCTAGGTTCTGAACGGGATAGGGATTGTAAGTTTGTTCTTAAGTTGAATTTGTATGTAAGTCGGAACAGATATATGTACTAAATGTAACTCCAGCACAAAAGTTTTTTTTTTCATTTTGGATAGTGCAGGGAAGGGCTTTTACATTTATTTTGCTGTCTGTACCCCTGTTAAGAAGATTTCACCTCATGTGCTGCTGTGGCATGCTGGAACTTGTAGTTCCACAGCTTCCATTTGTTGTGGAACATGGAACTACAAGTGCCAGCATGCCCCATAAGTCTTCATTTATAACTAGGGGACATATGTAAGTTGGAACGGTGTAAGTCGAGGACTGCTTGTATTTCTTAATGGAGCAGCACATGTGGTTATAAAGTTTTTGATAAATGAGGAGTGGGTGCTCAAAGCGTCTGCTTAAAGGGGTTGTCTCGCTACAAAGAATAGCTTTCAACATGTAGGGAACACTAAATGAAGACATTTTCCAAATATATTGCTTTGTTCATTTTTTTGGGGAGGAACTACAAGTGATTTTATCACCTTCTGAGGGCTTTCTAGTTTCCCAAGTGGCCGACCTGTGTACTTCTCCCCTGCTATTTGTTCTATCTGATAACAGGGAGTGAAGTTATCACACAGGTCGCGGCAGCACAGAACTCCGGACAGTGAGAGCTTGTTTGTTATCTGATCTTTCAGATAAAAGACAGTAATTACTGCTGTTTACTTTAACAGAAGTTTCCCTGGTCCTGACACCATGAGATTTATCTAATTAGCAGAGGTCTGAATACACAGAGCTCATATGCTAATTACAGACAGCTTGACCAGGAAGTAACAGAGCAAAGCAGCATTATTTATTTCATGCATCCTATGAAACTTTGAGATGAGACAACCCTTTTAAACAACAACCTGTGAACATTAATTAAGGTGCTTCTTTTATGATTAGGTGACATCAACCATTGTCAGCCATAATAGTTTACATAGAGCTAATTTCTGTGTCACCTGGTGGCCCAGATAACTCAGCCCATCCTCCTTAAATCAAATGCCCTCCCCTCATTCATTGTCACTTTATTATATATTGTAGTAGGTTTTACAATCTATACAACAGTAATCTTAACTTTTTACTACAGAGGAAGCCATGCAGTTTTCTCCTCCTCAGAAACTATACTATTCTCACTGTAAGGCTATGTTCACACATCTTAAAATCGGACGTATTTCAGTCTGTAATTACGCGCCGGAGTGCGCAAATTACGGCTTGAATACGTCCCAGTCATTACGGTAATCCACAGTTCTCATAGAGAACTATGGATTACTTCTCCTCTCCCTGCTTGGCGAATATGCCGTGGGATGAGATAAGTGACATGTGAATTACCAGCAGCGTATACGCGCCGCTAGTAATGATAGTCTATGGGCCGGCGAGGTGTCGGCCCCCCGCTCCTGCCCCACCCCGCCCCCGTCCACACGTGTGAACATAGCCTAAAAGTGACAGTTCCTGCTGTTTCTGTCCTCCGAAGACTCCTAACCAGGATTCAGAGAACCCAGGTGGGAAAACACTTTTACAAGGTTTCTTAAAAGGAGTTGTCCAGCAAACTACAAAAAAAAAATCATATTGCTTGCTTAAGTCTTCATTCATTTCTCTGTAATGTCTCTGTGGTAAATTGTGCAGTGTACAGTAATCTGTATGTAGCCTCCTTTCCCTGCAGCTGATCAGCAGCATTTCCCGTATGGGCCCACCGGTGGAATTTATTTTAAGGGCCCATGCTACAGCTACTGTAAATGATTGTACAAGCCTCCTATACTGAGCATAAATATGCAGTTAAAAAGTAGCTACAGATCCACCATGCTCAGTGGCCCACAGGGAGCTTTCCCTATTCACCTGTGGGCCAGTCCGAGCCTGTCTGGGATCCTTTGTTGTGCTTTGCCTATTTTCCTTACTTGACGGTTACCTACCTATTATTAAAGCTGCTGTCTAGTGCATAACAATGAAGTTCTAATAGGACCAGAAACCAGAAGCATAAAGGAAAGATTCCAGAAAGCTTTAGAGCTGCAGAAAGGGGGTGACAGGTGTAGGATGTGGGATCGCCCTAAAGATAGTGTTATATGTAAATTGTGTTTATTTAATATGTTTGATATATATTATGATTGTTCAGCTTGTTGGTAGCACAAAGACAATGTCCCAGGCGTCCGTTTAACAAGCTGTTGGACTTTATTTAACCGCAAAAATCATACAGTGAACAGAAATGCCTGGCTTCACTTCAGCCAACAAAACAAAGCTATCACAGTTCTTGTGGTCGGCTCGCAGTCTCTGGTAAGCAGTGTTCCTGGGTTCTTTTCCCAACAAGCTCAAGGGGCATTTGGCATCCACAGGCCGAACCCCGGAGCAGGTATCACCAGCTTACTTGCAGCAAGCAATCCTTCTGACTGGGAACCACACCCCCAGTTCACCTGACTGACCAGGTTTAAATTGGTCAGGTGAACCCTGGCCTGGATATATGGGAGCAGCCATCCCACCCAGCTCTTAGACTGCTCCAGTAGAGAACCACTGGCAGCCATGCTACATACACAAAGTAGCAGCAATCTAATATTGCTGCTCCAAAACACAACCAGATCTACTTAACCAAGGATAGACACCTCGGTGACACATATCAGCCATCCACGAGATATGTATATGTTTTTGTAGGTCATGGGGAATAATGGTGATGGATTTTTACTGTGCACTAGTGCTTAAAGCACTGAAGCATTGTTTGGGCCTCCAACCAATCAGAGTGGAGAAGAATGGAGGGGTTGCTGGCAGATATTGAAGGGGTTTTTTCCATAAAGTAAAAATCCCTGCATTTGCCGCTCGCAGCTAGCCTCATGAGAATGAGAAGGGCGACACTTGCTGCAGTCCTCCTCATTCACTTCTATGGGAGCTTCCAAATATAGCCGAGTGGTGGTTGTGGTAGGTCTATGGAAGGCTTGGGCCACAATGGTTGGAGAATGCACACCACACCCAGTGGGCTGTAGTGATAACTGAAGGTGTAGGTCCAGTTAAAGATGAGAGTTGGGGAATATATTTCTTCCAGAATAGAGAAAGAGTGTCACTGGGAAGAAAGAGATAAGCTACATTGGTGGTGGGAAGTTTCCTTCTCCTGAAGAGTCTATGTGAGAATTCCAAAGAGAGTCAATTGACATCCTAAGTACCCACACCTATGCTGTACCAACTCTAGAAAGTGAAGTTTGTAATGTGCTGTAAGTTTTGAGGCCGTGAGTAAAGCCTGCAAGATCCCAAGCTGAAGAGTCCCTTTGGGCTCGTTCACACGGCTTATTTTGGGACTGATTTCAGCCATATTGAGCGTCGTATCAGTCCCAGGCATTACGGTAATCCACAGTTCTCATAGAGAACTATGGATTACGTCTCTTCTCCCCGCTCGGCGAATCCGCTGCGGGGGGAGATAAGTGACATGTCAATTATTTACAGCGTGTACACTCCGGTAATAATGGGGCTGGCGAGCTGCTGCCCCCCCGCCTCCGCTGCACGGCTGCCGGCGTAATTGCAGGGCGAAATCCATGCCCGCAATTACGTCGGCAATAAGCCGTGTAAACATTGCCTTTGGTTACTTCTTCCCCGATACACTACACATCCCAGCAACACCACTGGTAGTCCTTACAACATCAGCATCCACACACACCCGGTATCCAGGTGTATCTGCCTGTGACACCTGGCACCTGCACTGCGCAAACCTGACACAGGTAGATTATAATTAGTATAATTATTTTTTCCTTAGGCTGGCTCAATTAAAACTTTTCATGGATTGAACAACCCCTTGAGAGTCTTGGGAGGCAGGACCAATGCGATTGGCTTCAAAGCCCTGAAAAGAAAGCAAACCTTTTTGGGCACCTGATCTTCTGGGCTTGACACAACTGTTTCCTCTGTGTAGAGGCACAGGATTACTGAATTTCCTGGCTTTAAACAGCTAATGAAGAACTGCAGGAAGCCCATAGAAAATGTATTGAAAGTGCATTACAAAAGTGCCTAATTTTGGGAGAAATACATATTTATTTCCACTAGACAACCCCTTTACATGTTGAACAAAAGTTGGAACTGTCCCTTTAAATTTAGATTGGTAGGTGGCTAGAATTTGAGGAGTAGACCAGATAATGTCAGTGTGTAGGATGCAACAAGGGAACCAACAAGACGGTGACACTGACTGAAGTCCTCAGCTGAAATATCCGTTTTATGTAAGTAATTGCTTTCCTGTCATTAATTAGAGTTACGGGCAGGTATGCAGAAATCCGCACATAAGGGAAGAAATAAATCTGCTATATTTGGTCGACAGCTAATATTTGTATTAATTAAATGTCACCATGTGAGTCACAATAAGACACATGGAGGTCAATTTCATGTATGGAGGGAAAATAAACATTTAATAACCTTTAGAGGGAGAAAATATTAAGTATCAAATTAAGAACGAAGGTTCCTATGTGAGGCACACAGCCGATATCTATCTCCAGGCAGAACCTTGAATGTTAAATGCTCAACCTAAAATGAGGAACGAAGTCACTTTTCTATAAGTTTTCATTAACTGTACTGTAGCAGTATATATTATCATAGCATATACCCAGTGTCGGACTGGGGTGCCTGGGGCCCAGACGGGGAGTTGACTTTAGGGGCCCACCAGTTAAGCTTTTTCTGGGCCCACCGGTGGAGTTTATTTTAGGGTCCCACCCTACAGCTACTGTAAATGACTGTACCTGTCTCCTATACTCTGCATCCTGCTTTTTGCCTCTTTTTCTCTGCTTTTTTGCCTCGTCTGATGATGTTTATGTAGTTAAAAAGCAAGTCCAAGTCTACCATGCTAAGGGGCCCACCGGGGGATTCCCCTATTCCCCTGTGGGCCAGTCCGAGCCTGCATATACCACTTATGTCACGCCTCCATTTTAAGTTGTATAGTAAGGTTCTGTTTCTCTATGACTGCAGATTGAATGTCTAAACAATGGAAACTTAGAGGTGAGTTCATACAATGCAGTTTAAAAAACAAAACAAAAACACAATTAAAAAAACGCATGTGTTTTTTAATTAACACCTAACTGACATCAATTGACATCAAAATGAGGGAAAGGAAATATAGGTCGGCTCACTCACTGAGTCTGCTGCATATGCGGCATGTGCTGGTTGATTCTTACTAACAGCAGGGATTGGAGCTGGCTCCGATCCCTGCTATGTAACCATGTAGATGCCGCGGTGATCGTGGCCGCGGCACCTAAACGCGCGTTGTTCCTTCCTACGATCGACCCCTGATTGACAAGATTGCGGGTTGCTAAAGAGTTACTATTGCAGCTGGAAGCCTAAAGAAGACTTTCATAACCGCCATTTAAGCCCTCCTATTACTTCCTGCCTCGGGCACAAAGTAATAGAGCTGCCATCTTGGTCATTGCTATAATGCAGAAGGGTGTACAAGTGATAATGCCCCTTGGTGATCAAGTACCCTCGTGGGGCTGTATGTAAAAGTAAAAAAAAAAAAAGTTTTAAAAGGATAAAAATATTAAAAGCTCAAATTACTCATCTTTTGCCATTTTAAAAGGATAAAAAAGATAAACTTAATTGACATTGCAGTGCCTGAGATGTGTCCGATCTATTAAAATATAACAAACCCTGTAAAAGAAAACAAATTCCAAAAGACAAAATTATTTTTTGGGGGAATTTCACATCCCCCCCAAAAAATGAAATAAAAAGTTATCAAAAAGTTGCATTTATTTCAAAATGGCACCAATATAACGTACACTTCAGCCTGAAAAATACGGTGCCCTCACTCAGGTCTGTAAGCAAAAAAATAAAAAGTTATTGGTCTCAGAAAATGGCGGAGCAGCGCACAGTTCAGAAACAGAGAATTTTGTATTTTTTTTAAAAGTACTAAATCATAATGACAACCTTACGTAGTTGTTATTGTCGGAATCATTTTTAACTTGTAGAATACAGATAAAGCATCATTTATAAAAGTGAATGCCCAAAAAAAAAAAAAACCCCACAAGCCTGATGCAAGTACATTTTTTTTTTTTTTTACATTTCACCTCACTTAGATTTTTTTTTTTAATTCCCAGAACATTATATGGTACGGTCAATGGCACCATTAAAAAAGCACATCTTGTCCCGCAAAAAAAACAAGCCCCCATATGTCTATGTAGATGGAAAAATGAAAAAAGTTATGGCTTTTGGAAGGCAGGGAAGAAAAGAGCCAAATGAAGGGAATGAAGAGCCAAAAAATTATGACCATGTAGCGGGAAATGTTTAAAGGGGTGATACCTCGAAGACACTTCCTGCTAAGTGGTCTGCTCGTAGCTCGCTTCAGTGAAGTTAGAGATGGCCACTCTTGCACAGTTCTTCCCCATTCATGTCTATGGGAGTTCAAAATATACAGTGGGTACGGAAAGTATCCAGACCTCTTTAAATGTTTTACTCTTTGTTTCATTGCAGCCTTTTGGTAAGATCCAAAAAGATATTTTTTTTTGCTGATTAATGTACACTCTGCCCCCCATCTTGAAAGAAAAAATTACAGAAATGTAGATATGTTTGCAAATTTATTAAACAAGAAAAACTGAAATATCACATGGTCATAAGTATTCAGACCCTTTGCTCAGTATTGAGTAGAAGCACCTTTTGAGCTAGTACAGCCATGAGGCTTCTTGGGAAGATGCAAAAAGTATTTCACGCCTGGATTTGGAGATCTTCTGCCATTCTTCCTTGCAGATCCTCTCCTACTCCCTCAGGTTGGATGGTGAACGTTGGTGGACGCCATTTTCAAGTCTCTCCAGAGATGCTCAATGGGGTTTAGGTCAGGGCTCTGGTTGGGCCAATCAAGAATGGGCAGAGTTGTTCTGAAGCCACTGCTTTGTTATTTTAGCTGTGTGCTTAGGGTCATTGTCTTGTTGGAAGATGAACCTTTGGCCCAGTCTGAGGTCCAGAGCATCTGGGAGAGGTTTTCATCCAGGATATCTCTGTACTTGGCCGCATTCATCTTTCCTTCAATTACAACCAGTCGTCCTGTCCCTGCTCCCATAGCATGATGCAGCCACCACCATGTTGCACTGGTGGGATTGTATTGGGCAGGTGATGAGTAGGGCCTGGTTTTCTCCACACATACTTCTTAGAATTAACACCAAAAAGTTCAATCTTCGTCTCATCAGACCAGAGAATCTTATTTCTCATAGTCTGTGAGTCCTTCATGTGTTTTTTACAAACTGTCTGCGGCTTTCATATGTCTTGGACTGAGGAGAGGCTTCCGTCGGCCGCACTCTGCCATAAAGCCCCGACTGGTGGGGGCTGCAGTGATAGGTGACTTTGTGGAACTTTCTCCCATCTCCCTACTGCATCTCTGGAGCTCAGCCACAGTGATCTTGGGGTTCTTCTTTACCTCTCTCACCAAGGCTCTTCTCCCACGATTGCTTAGTTTGCCTAGATGGCCAGATCGAGGAAGAGTTGTGGTCGTCCCAAACTTCTTCCATTTTAGGATTATGGAGGCCACTGTGCTCTTAGGAACCTTAAGTTTTACAGAAATTCTTTTGTAACCTTGGCCAGATCTGTGCCTTGCCACAATTCTGTCTCTGAACTCCTTGGGCAGTTCCTTAGACCTCATGATTCTCATGTGCTCTGACATACACTGTGAGCTGTGAGATCTTATATAGACAGGTGTGTGCCTTTCCTAATCAAGTCCAATAAGTTTAATTAAACACAGCTGGACTCCAGTGAAGGAGTAGAACCATCTCAAGGAGGATCAGAAGGAAATGGACAGTATGTGAGTTAAATATGAGTGCCACAGCAAAGGGTCTGAATACTTAAGACCATGTGATATTTTAGTTTTTTTTGTTTAATAAATTTGCAAAAATATCTACATTTCTTTCAAGATGGGGTGCAGAGTGTACTGAACTTTTTGGATTTTACCAAATGGCTGCAATGAAAGAGTGAAAAAATGTAAAGGGGTCTGAATACTTTCCGTACCCACTGTACCTGAGCAAACTTGCTCAGCTGTATTTGGAACTCCCATAGATATGAATGGGGGAGAGCTGGCCAAGTGTGGCCAACTTTCAATGAGGCGGCTCACATCTAGCTGACCACTTAGTAGGAAGTGGCTCCGTGTGAACACCCCTTGGTCTCCAATTTCACCTGTCAATCAAATCAGTTAGTTACAAAACCATCTGCATTAAAAAAAGGCTTGCGTCTTTTTATTGCTTGAGTTTGTGATGCAGCTAAAAAACATAATGTGTGAATGCAGCCTAAGTCTTTTTTGCTGTAACAGCTGTATCTCATGTGTGTTCATCTCTGCTTTGACTGGCTGATGTCAGTGTCGCTGCAACTCGTTCCTCTTTTTGGTATATTTGAAATATATAAATATTCGTTTGGTTCTGCAAATAAATAGGAAAGGAATTGGCAGCACAAAGCATGGTCTCTCTCTGTGTTATTCCTTTCCCCAGCAAGTTGTACAGGTTAATCTGGATGTCTCCTGAGACCGCGAGGACTGAGTCGGCCTCTTCATTTACTTCAGTCTAATCAATACTTGCGCCAACAATACATACTACAGTTTTGTGTTTACCGTTCAGGTGCAGATCTATGTGTCTCCATGGTTAGTTCTTATGTTCATATATACAGCTGAAACCAGAAGTTTACATACACTATATAAAAAGCCCCATCTGCATGTTTTTCTCACTATCTGACATGAAATCAGAATAACTACTCCGGCAAGAGAAACAATTGCTTCGGCACCACTCTGATTCTGAGCTAACGATCTCAGATGCTATAGCTCCATACGGTATAATGCCATCAAATTACATCCATAAAGTTGGTGCTCAGCGAATAAAGAGAAACAGTCACTTTATAGAATCCTTAAGTGGAGAGAGATATCACGGCACTTCACCAAGGAATGTAATAAAAAACCTTACTTTATTCGGCAACTTGTTTCCATAGGTTAAGGCAAACGGGATACACGAGACCACGCCAAAAGACTGACAGACCGGCAACAGCTGTTTCGCGTGTAAGCACACGCTTCCTCTAAGCCTGAGGGGAACTACGTCACCACGTACTTTTATTTCCCCTCCCGCTGTCAGTCATCATTAAAAACAAATACATTGTATCTAAACAGATTCCATTCATAAAAATGAAGACAGATCATTACGGTCATTCAGACCTTGAAGCCCTAATGCATTAGTACGTAATATCCATCGTGCCTCACACTGTAGTAACTTAGTATGACGATCTAATCCTCCTGAAGAATTTAAAATACGTTGCAACCCTGCAAATTTAACTCCTTCTATCTCATTATTATGTGTATCTTTCATATGGGAAATCCATCTCGGAGCTCCTTTTCCCGTCTTCAGAGAATATAGATGTTCTCTAAACCTTATTTGTAATGGTCTTATTGTTTTCCCCACATAAAACTTTTTACACGGACACCAGAGTGCATACACCACGAAATCCGATCTACACGTCATGAATTGATTAATCGTAAAGTCCTCACTGCCTAATTTTATGTTATTGCCATTATTCAAATATTTACAGTAATTACAACTTCCACATTTATGGTTATCTTTTGGAATACTACTCTGTAACCAATTGTTTCGTTTTTCAATTAAGCTTCCCTTCACTAATTCATCTCTAAGATTTTTTGTACGTCTGAATGAGACCAATGGGGGATATCTAATTTTTTCATGAAGTATCACATCATTTTCTAGCAGGTACCAAGATCGATGTATTGCTCGTTTTATTTGGTCTGCCAGTGGACTATATTGGAATGAAAAGACACATCTGTCTAATTTACCTTTCCTTTTATTTCTATTCACCAATTTTTCTCTATCCTGTTTCATAGCTCTCACAAAGGCCGATTGTAAAATATTTTCACTATATCCACGGGCTCTCAACCTTTCCATCAATTCCATGGACTGCTCCAAAAAATCATTATACTCTGAATTATTCCTACGCAGCCTCAGGAATTGTCCATAAGGTAGTCCCTTTTTAACATGTTCCGGGTGGAAGCTTTCGCTATGTAGTAGGGAGTTAGTCGCTGTTGGCTTTCTATAACCTCTTGTAATTATATTATTTCCCTCTTTAATTTCAATCTTGACGTCCAAGAAATCAATTTCTCTGTCTCCAAAATTAGCTGTAAAATTCATGTTCATATTATTTTGATTTATATAATCTGTGAATTTCTCAAAATCTTCCTTACTACCTGACCATATAATGAATACATCATCCAAAAATCGAGACCAATGCTTAATAAATTTCAGGAAGGGATTCTTCACATTATATATAAATCTTTCTTCCCAGATTGCCAGAAATAGAATAGCCAACTTAGGGGCTACCGGCGTCCCCATCGCCGTCCCAACTGTCTGTATATACCAGTCCTGCATGAACATAAAAACATTGTGAGTGAGAACAAAGTTCAACAACTCACAAATAAATTCCACATGTTCCTTATCTACCTCTTTCCTATGTAAAAAAGTTCTAATAGTCTGAATAGCATCCTCATGTCTAATTCTTGTGTACAAATTTACAACATCATTTGTTGCAAGCTTATACTCTGGACATACATGTATATCCAATAGATTGTGTAGCAATGTTTTTGTATCTTTTAAGTATGAGGGAATACTAACTA
This sequence comes from Phyllomedusa bahiana, assembly GCA_025379985.1. Taxonomy (NCBI): domain Eukaryota; kingdom Metazoa; phylum Chordata; class Amphibia; order Anura; family Hylidae; genus Phyllomedusa; species Phyllomedusa bahiana. Next base: position 54,279 of record JAODAL010011134.1, on the reverse strand, counting down.
GGAGAGGGCGAAGATACCAATCCAAATATTTCGAAATGGGTTCTGTAAGTGATCCCCTACAAGAAACTATGGGGCGTCATGGGGGTTTTTTTAAGCATTTATGAATTTTAGGCAAAAAGTACCAATATGGTTTTATCAATTTTGAAGGCAATAGTTTCCCCGGCCAATTTTGGTGTAAAGAAACCAATTGTGATTCCCTTTCCTAACAGTAGTTTAAGTGAGGTCTGATATTTCAATAAAGGACTGGAGGAAAATTACTGTATGTAATTCCATCATCTAACTGCCTTTTCGCCTCCTGTATATAATAGTCCCTATTCATAATCACAATATTTCCACCCTTGTCAGCGGGCTTCAGCACTATACTATCATTGTTATTCAAGATTTTTAATGCTCTACATTCAGCAATAGAAAGATTTGGAACAGTCGTAGGATAAATAAGAGCCTTGACTTCTCTCAAAATGGGTGTGTTAAAATTATCTAGAGCCGAGCCCGCTGACAAGGGTGGAAAAAACGTGGACTTAGTGCCTCCCTGAAAACCTTCCATATCCGGGGGTAGTGTATCACAAATTAACTCCCTCAACCATTAATTCAAATAAATCCAAAATAGCATCTCTATCTTCATTTTCAAAATTCTCACCCCTCGAAAAGACTTCCACATCTGCCACAAGTGGCTTATTACCCGGTACAATATCTGACTCTATAGGTTGTTTCTCCTTAAATATTTTATACAGATTCAGTTTCCTCAAAGACTTGCTTAGGTCAATCTGAAACTGTACAAAATCAAACTGATCTGTAATGCAAAAGCTTAATCCTTTCGATAGCAAAGAGACAGTTGCCTCATCCAATTTGAGATCAGAAATATTAATAATATTTTTAACATCAGTGAGACTAGAATTTTTGCCCTTATTCCTTTCTAATGCTGTAGAATTAGGAGGAGCAGGTATCTCTACTTTCGCCACGAGACCTGTTTCCTCTTCGTACCTCCCACAGATGGGTTGTTTATTCTTATGTCTCCCTCCTCGGCGTGTCCGCCTCCGGAGTTTTTTGACGCAGAACCACCACGGTTCCTCGTCCCAGGTGGTTCACGCGAAACAGCTGTTGCCGGTCTGTCAGTCTTTTGGCGTGGTCTCGTGTATCCCGTTTGTCCTAACCTATGGAAACAAGTTGCCGAATAAAGTAAGGTTTTTTATTACATTGCTTGGTGAAGTGCCGTGATATCTCTCTCCACTTATGAAATCAGAATAAACCTTCCCCATTTTAGGTCAATTAGGAACCAAAATTATTTCTATTGGCCAAATGCCAGAATAATTAGACAGATAATTTTTTAAGGTATTTTTATTACTTTCTGCACAGTCAAAAGTTTCCATACATTTCATAAAGTATTTGGCAGCATTGCCCTTAAACTATATGACTTGGGTCAAACGTTTTGGATATCCTTCCACATACTTCTCACAATAGTTGGTAGGAATTTTGGCCCATTCCTCCTGACAGAACTGGTGTAACTGAGTCATGTTTGTAGGTCGCCTTGCTCGCACCTGCCTTTTCAGCTTTGCCCATAAATTTTCAATAGGATTGAGATCAGGGCTTTGTGATGGTCACTCCGAAACCTTGACTTGGTTATCCTTAAATCACTTTTAACTAGTTTGGCAGTAGCTTTGGGTCATTGTCCATATGGAAGATTCATATCCGCCCAAGCTTTAACTTCCTTGCTGATGTCTTGAGATGTTGCTTTAGTATTGCCACATAATATTCTTTCCGTTATGATGCCATCTTTTTTGTCACTCCTGCAGCAATACAACCCCACAACATGATGCTGCTACCCCTTAGTTTCACAGTTGGGATGGTGTTCTAAGACTTCCAAGCTTCTCCCTTTTTCTTCCAAATATAACGATGATCATAATGGCCAAACAGTTCAATTTTAGTTTCATCAGACCGCAGGACATGTATGCAAAAATGTAGGTTTTTGTTCCTGTGTGCATTTGCAAACATTAATCTGGCTTTTATATGTTTCTTTTGGAGTAATGGCTTCTTCCTGGCAAAGTGGCCTTTTAGCCCATGTTCAAATAGCATTCATTTTACTATGGATAATGACACAATCTTACCAGCTTCTGCTAGCACTTCACAAGGCCTTTTGCTTTTGTTCTTGGGTTGATATGCACATGTCGGACCAAAGCACGTTTATCTCTGAGACACAGAACCTGTCTCCTTCCTGAGTGGTATGATGGCTGGACATACCCATCTTGTTTTTACTTGCGTATAATTGTTTGTACAGATGAACAAGGCCCCTTCAGCTATCTGAAATTTTCACCCAAGGATGATCGGGGCTTATGGAAGTCCACAATTCTCTTTCTGATAACTTGGCAGATTTTTTTTAGACTTTCCCATGATGTTACACACAGAAGCAGTGTGTTTCTGGTGTGCTTTAAAACACATACACAAGTGTGTCTCTAATTAACTCAGATGTTGCCAATTAACCTAATAGAAGCTTCCCCAGACATGACATCATCGTCTGGGCTGTCTCAAATTGTTTAAAGGCAGAGTAATCCTAGTGTATGGAAACTTTTGACTTTGCAGAATGTAATAAAAATGCTTAAAAATTATTTCTCTCATTATTCTGGAATTTGGCAAATATAAATAATTTTGGTTCCTTATTGACCTAAAATGGGGAAGGTTTATTCTGAATTTATGTCAGATACTGAGAAAAACATGCAGATGTGTTTTTATATAGTGTATGGAAACTTCTGGTTTCAGAACATAATACAAAATGAAGATTTAAGAACATTAGGCAGAGAACTATTCTGGATGAAGAGCGTCCTTTCAATTAACATCAGAAAGTGTTACTGGAATATGGAAATCCTCTTCTAGGTTTAGGAACGGAGCGTCTTTGGATCATGTACTTTATATACAATGTACCAGAAAAAAAGAACATGGGCCCTCACAAGGAGACCCTCATCCAGGCAAATGTAAACAGCAGTACAGGACATGTAGTAATACACACAAGGGCAGAACTACCACTGTAGCAGACATAGAGGCTGCTACGGAGCCCACCGAACACAGGGGGCCCGGCACTCTGCTCTGCTATTCAGTCTAGTAGGTCTAAGGCCTTAGGCCTAAAACCTACCATGCACTGAGTCTTAATGCAGGAGGTGCTGGAAAAGTGAGGATTCTAAGATATTTGTGTCCAAATCTGGCCAGCAGAAGTCATCATGGTGACCTGGACCAGATGCAGAAGAAAAGGGAATGTATACGACTCATCAGAGAAAATTCACCTGTGAGTCCCTGGTTGTAACTGCATATTAATCACTTATTTCTGCAGAGCCTGGTATCTACCACTATATGGTTAATGTTTGGCGGTAATATATAGTCTGCAGAGCCTGTGTATACCAATATCTAGCACTATATGGTCAGTGTATGGAGCTAATATACAGTCTGTAGAGCTTGTGTACAGTTGTATCTATCACTACATGGGCACTGTATGGTGGTCAGAAACAGTCTTCAGAGCCTGTGTACACTGGTATCTACCACTATATGGTCACTGTATGGAGGTAAGATACAGTCTGCAGAGTGCTTGGGTACACTGGTGTCTATCATTACATGGGCACTGTATGATGGTAATATACAGTCTGCAGAGCCTGTGTATACTGATATCTAGCACTATATGATCACTGTATGGAGCTAATATACAGTCTGTAGAGCTTGTGTACACTGGTGTCTACCACTATATGGTCACTGTATGGAGGTAATATACAGTCTGCAGAGTGCTTGGCTACACTGGTATCTATCATTACATGGGCACTGTATGGTGGTAATATACAGTCTGCAGAGCCTGTGTACACTGGAATCTACCACTATATATTCACTATATGATAATATTAGTGAAGCCCCCTCAAAAGACAAGGGGACATTACCTTCGAGTAGAGAAAAAAGTATTAAATCTCCAGAGGAGAAGAATGTTCTTCACTGTAAGAACTGTGAATCTGTGGAATAGCCGCCTGAGGAGCTGGACACAGCAGGAACAGTTGGGAGTTTCAAGAAAGGCTTAGGTACCTACCTGGAACTAAAGAACGTACGTAGCTATGTAAAATTCTGGATCCTGGCTGGTGGAGGCTCTGGGGTCAGAGATATGGTCTCCACTGGAGATTTGTTGGGTAGCCATATGATAGTGATTAAAATGGTAGTTTATTGTGATTGTATGCTCTCTTTCTTTATTTTATTACACTGCGTTGACGTATAATTATTAACCTAATACCTGGTTTTTATAATATGTTATATGGTGTGAGGGGTTTTTATAAAAATAAAGGTTTTGTTTAAAGTCTGCCAGAGACCCAACCTTCTCTAGTTACACCCCTGCCTGCACTAAACTCTAGAGAGTTACTACTAGACCACCAATCACTGTCTGTACTGCCCTAATACAGGGGTTTTACAAGTAAAATGTTCATGATAATTGATTGTATTTTCCATCAATCTCATGAGCCGCAGATCAGCAGTGTCTGTGACATTGAATGGTGAGTGTGGATTCAAGATACAATGTCCCAGGGGAGATCATTGTATGGTGCAAATATTGTATCCTGAGGCCATTGCAACTCAAGGGATTGCTGTACCTATTGAGGATAGGTTATCATGGGTTTATACTTATTATTCTTGCTATAAAATTAGTTTGATATCTCATTTTCACCAGTTTTCCTCTCTGCAGGCTCCATCTCTGATTTTCAGTTGTCCCTGGGGTAGTGGGTGGAGATTAGCTGCTATGATGTCTCCCATACACTGAACTCACATAAGAGTGAGCCCTGCTCCTCTGTATCTCTATAACACATCCTGATAACAGCAGTAGCATTAAAGAGTAATACTGAACAATGTAAGCTGAGACTCAAGCACAATCAAGCATTTTCTCTGTCTCATTTTGCTGCTCCCTAATCCTCCCCTCTCCATAGACTTTTATGGGTAGCTGTAACTTGATTCCTTAGTGAGCTAATCCAGTCTGAGTGGGATTTTAGCAGTCTTTCACAGTGAACGATGAGTTAATGGGGTTATCCACCTAATTTTTATTCTTTTATTTTTATTTTACTGCTCATATAGAATAAAGTAAACTAACACTTACGTCTCCCTTTGGATCCAACGCTACGACCTTCTCATTCACAGCTGGTCTTCTGCATTCTTCCTGCTTCTTCACAATGGGAATGTCACTGCTTCAGCCGCTGATTGGCTGTAGAGGTCGCGTGCCACTTCCTGGCATCACTGTTTGGAAGTGAGTGTCTAAATGGTGAAGTCAGGCAGTGGCACGTGACCTCTACAGCCAATCAGGGAGTGCAGTGGTGATGACCCCGTTCGCAAGAAGAAAACATAACCAATGGAAAGGTGGAATGGAGCAGAGGTAAATCCAAAGTGAGGAAAGAGGTGGGTATCATTTTTATTTTTTACTTTAAAACAGCCATAATTTGAAAAAAATATGAACGTGAACAAACCCTTTAAGGAGGGGGGAAGGAGAAAAGAAGTCTGATCAGTGGAGAAAGAGGAATTTTTCTGTAATAAGATATTATTTTATATATTTTATTTTTATATACTCGTTTTATTGATTTATGCAAAAATATTGGCCATTTAAATGACACAAATTGGGTTGCTTGGGGCTGCCACTGTAGGGCACTCACTGAATACAGATTTATTCAGCTCACATTCACCTCAATGATTTTAAACTTGTTATAAGGAAAAGGAACTCTGGCCCTGTATAACTGTATACAGTACGGAAAAAAAATGTAGTCAGCCACCAATTGAGCAAGTTCTCCCACATAAAAAGATGAGAGAGGCCTGTAATTGCCATCATAGGTCGACCTCAACCATGAGAGACAAAATGAGAAAACAAATCCCGAAAATCACATTGTCTGATCTGGAAAGAATTTATTTGCAAATTATGGTGGAAAAGAAGTATTTGGTCACCTACAAACAAGCAAGATTTCTGGCTCTCACAGACCTGTAACTTCTTTTTTAAGAGGCTCCTCTGTCCTCCACTCGTTACCTGCAGTAATGCCACCTGTTTGAACTTGTTATCAGTAAAAAGGACACCTGTCCACAACCTCAAACAGTCACACTCCAAACTCCACTATGGTGAAGACCAAAGAGCTGTTGAAGGACACCAGAAACAAAATTGTAGCCCTGCACCAGGCTGGGAAGACTGAATCTGCAATAGGCAAGCAGCTTGGTGTGAAGAAATCAACTGTGGAGCAATAATTATAAAATGGAAGACATATAAGACCACTGATGATCTCCCTCAATCTGGGGCTCCACACAAGATATCACCCCATGGGGTCAAAATGATCACAAGAAGGGTGAGCAAAAATCCCAGAACCACATGAGGGGGACCTAGTGAATGACCTGCAGAGAGCTGGGGCAAACGTAACAAAGGCTACCATCAGTAACACACTACGCCGCCAGGGACTCCGATCCTGCAGTGCCAGACATGTCCCCCTGCTTAAGCTAGCACATGTCCAGGCCCGTCTGAAGTTTGTTAAAGAGCATTTGGATGATCCAGAAGAGTTTTGGGGAATGTTATACGGTCAGATGAAACCAAATTAGAACTGTTTGGTAGAAATACAATTCGTTGTGTTTGAAGGAGAGAGACTGCTGAGCTGCATCCAAAGAACACCATACCTACTGTGAAGCATGGGGGAGGCAACATCATGCTTTGGGGCTGTTTCACTGCAAAGGGACCAGGACGACTGATCCGTGTACATGAAAGAGTGAATGTATGGCCCATGTATCGTGAGATTTTTAGTGCAAACCTCCTTCCATCAGCAAGGGCATTGAAGATGAAACGTGGCTGGGTCTTTCAGCATGACAATGATCCCAAGCACACTACCAAGTGCAATGAAGGAGTGGCTTAGTAAGAAGCATTTCAAGGTCCTGGAGTGGCCTAGCCAGTCTCCAGATCTCAACCCCATAGAAAACCTTTGGAGAGAGTTGAAATTCCGTGTTGTCCAGCGACAGAACCAAAACATTACTGCTCTTGAGGAGATCTGTATGGAGGAATGGGCCAACATACCAGCAACAGTGTGTGCCAATCTTGTGAAGACTTACAGAAAACGTTTGACCTCTGTCATTGCCAACAAAGGATATAGAACAAAGTATTGAGATGAACTTTTGTTATTGACCAAATACTTATCTTCCATCATAATTTGCAAATAACTTCTTTTCAAATCAGACAATGTGATTTTCTGGATTTGTTTTCTCATTGTGTCTCTCATAGTTGAGGTCGACCTATGATGTCAATTACAGGCCTCGCTCATCTTTTTTAAGTACTTGCACAATTGGTGACTAAATACTTTTTTCCCCCCACTGTATAGTGCAGTATTTAGGGTTGTGGGCTCCTGATAATCTGGTCAGTTTTCCCCTGCCTTAAGCATTTGGTTGCTGCATGTCACAATAAATTAAAATTTTTCCTAAAATTAAAAAAAAATATTATGCCATGGGAAAAGAAATATTCCTGTAAAAAAGGCAGCAAAACCCATCACATATCACAGAGCAGCAGGTGACAATTTACTGTCAGCCGACATGTTACACTTGTAGGGTGGTGAAAGGTCAGGCTCAGACTCAAAGTGGTGACACAGGTCTTAATCAGACAGAAGAACCTGTGTCTCCAGATCACTCCTCCTCCCTCTTCTTCCATCTCACAGGAAGATGCGGATCAGTCAAGCCGCAAAGTACCATGGAGCTGACTATGATTCACTAGGAGATGTCAATGAGCCCTTTGTGTCACTTATCCCTAGAGAGGCGGCCGTCATGATATCTTGGACTCGAGCTCCCTTCCCTCGGCTTGTGAGATTCTTTCAAGCACAATACAGACCCACAACCCAGATATGTCTCAACTAATGAGTTGGATCCCTACTTATTGTAGTCATACTCTACTGTAGGTCAACCGAGATCTACAGAATCTGTATGTCTATCGTCCTATCCATCGCATTGCTATCCAGCCTTCTATCTCTGCAGTGGTAGACATGGGCAGCTGAAGGGCCCAAGAACAGCATATGGCCCCTTTGTATCCAATGTCCATTAGAGAATGGACCCTTATTTCTCTATAAGTATCCGCCACTGATCGCACTGTGGCATCTATCTATCTATCTATCTATCTATCTATCTATCTATCTATCTATCTATCTCATATCTATTCATCTCATATCTATCTATTTATATATCTATCTCATATCTATTCATCTCATATCTATCTATCTATCTACCTATCCATCTCATATCTATCTATCTATCTATCTATCTATCTATCCATCTCATATCTATCTATCCATCTCATATCTATCTATCTATCCATCCCACATCTATCTATCTATCTATCTATCTATCTATCCATCCAACATCTATCTATCTATCTATCTATCTATCTATCTATCTATCTATCTATTTAATATCTATCTTTCTATCTAATATCTATCTATCAATCAATCTATTTCATATCTATCTTTCTATCTAATATCTATCTTTCTACCTATCCAAGGAAGACCACAGCACTCCTCTTTCAAAAAGATGCAAAAAACTTTATTCCAGCATGTCCAATAGCGACGTTTCGGCTACAAGAGCCTTTCTCAAGCTTGCTGGAATAAAGTTTTTTGCATCTTTTTGAAAGAGGAGTGCTGCGTTCTTCCTTGAATATTTACTAGGACTGGTAACTTCTGTCCCATTTTTGCTGGCACCCACAGTCTCTTTTTTTTTTTTTTATAAAGAGTGCTGCCTTTTTTCTTTTTTGTTTTATCTATATCTAATCTATCTATCTCATATCTATCTATCTATCTATTCTATCTCTCTATCTATTTTCTATCTCTCTACTATCTATCTATCTCACTATCTACTCCCACTCTATTTTATATCTCCTATCTATCTATCTATCTATCTATCTATCTCTATCTGTCTATCTGTATCCTATCTATTTATCTCCTATCTATCTATCTACTCTATCTATCTATCTACCTCATATCTACTATCTATCTACTTCATAACTATATTATCTATCTAACCTCTTCATATCCCATCTATCTATTTCCCATCCTATCTTTTTTTCTATCTATCTCTATCTATCTATCTATCTACTCTTTTATATCTATACTATCCCCATATCTATCTATTTTTCTATCTATCTATCTATCTTTCCATATCTAATCTATCTATCTATCTTTTTATCATCTCCTCCTATCTACCCATAGATTATTACTCATATTCACATAAACACTACTATTATCATATATCTAGCACTATACAGTCTTAAACTGCTCCCACCAGTATGAGAGTATCCGTACCAACCACATAAACCCCCAAACGCTCCCCATATCTCAGCCTCTTCGACTCCTGTGCCCAGTGTGCAGTGCAATACTGGGGTTAAATGTAGCCATATCTAAATTTTCTAGTGTTTGGTAAAGTCAACACTTCCCACTTTCCTCTTCAGCACTCTTCATGGTCCTGTTATGTAGCCCCCATCTCTATACACTGTATTGCTTCCTTAGGGTATGTTCACACTGCGTAATCGCAGCATGTACAGTACGTGCCGCAATACGGCGGGTGTTTTGGGAGTCGCAGCACGTCAGCCCCATTGACATGCATTACTTGCGGCGCGTAGTTGCCGCAAAGAACTGACATGTCACTTATCTCCTCGCGTGTACAATATGATCGTATTGTACACGCGGGGGGATGAGGCGTAATCCATAGTACTCTATGAGAGCTATGGATTACCGTAATTGCGGTGCACATCTCGCCACGTGTTAAGCACCTTAAGCGGCGAAATACACCCACAATTACGCCTGAAAATAAGGCGTGTAACCAAACCCTTAGGCTGGGTCTAAAATGCTGTCCCAAATCCGACGGCATTTATACATCGCTGGACCACAGTTTTTGAAACCAAGTTGCGCTACAAACCGTGGTCCTTTTTCGGATTTGCATTTACCGTATGGGAATCCGATGGCAATCCTGCGGAAGATCTGGTAGGTTTGAAAATCCGCCGGAATCTGTGGATTTCAAAAACGACCGGAAAAAATCCAAGCTGTGTAGACTACAACACAGATTTTTTATTGCTGTCAATGGGGCACAGGTTACAGTCGGATTTTTCGCAGATTCTTAAAACTGAATCCACCGAAAATCCAACCAAAAACCTGTGCTGTGCAAACATAGGCTAAATCCACAGAGCATATGACAAAACACTGTCGGAAATCTGACGCCATTTTTACATTGCTGGACCACGGCAGGACCGCGCGTTTTGGCACTAATTTGCTCTAAAACCGCGGTCAGTTTTCAGATTTGCCGTCGGCCCCTTATATTTAATACATGGGGCCAACGGCAAATCCGAGCAGAATCTGATGGAATATACAACATGTTGCATATTCAACCAAATTTTTAAAGCGACTGTAAAAATGTTTCGCTGCTGTCTATACAGCACAGTGCGCTGTCGGATTTTCAACAATTTCAAAATACTAAAATCGCCGAAAATCCAATGGAAAACCTGTGCAGTGTAGACATAGCTGTACTGTACACTGTAAACTTTCTTTGCAAGGAACAATTGAATGTTTCCTATTCTGACAGTGTCCTTGCTAGCAGAGACTTCTCAGAGCACTCTGTTAGAGTACCATGCAGCCAAGTGCTGCAGATCCTCAAAGAAATTGGGGGTGTCAGTGCGTTTTTTCCGGGTTCCCCGGGGCCCTTCTTTCAATTTTCTTTTGTTCTTCTTCCCTCTCTGCATGTTTTCAAAAATCCTTCCCTAAAAAACTAAATTAAGGGCCTTTTCCACATCTGTGTTGGAGGGCATTTTTTGCAGTTTAATTTGTTTTTTCCACAGCAAAAACAGTACTGCAAAGAGCGCTATTTTTTCTTTAAAATTTTTTGTTTTGGACCCATTATCGCCCCAATTTTTTTTCCTTTTCATCTTTTTCCAAATATCATGGCAAAATTAAAAACAAAGTAAAACATAAAGGTATATGGGAAATTTTTTGGGGAAAAGGGCTTTAAACTGCTAAGGAAAAGTGAAAACCTGGGATTCTTCGTTCACTGGGTAAAATTTGGGAAATTCCTTGGGACGCAATTGGGGGTTTGGCCCTTAAACATTTTTTTTATCAAAACTGTGAATTTAAAACCCCATTTTTTTCATAAACCCTTAGCAGTAATGAAATTTTTAAAAAAATTTCCCTATATCCCGGGGGTTTTTTTTAACTTATTTTTTATTTTCCCACTGATTTTTAGTATTGGGATGTATTTTATTCCCTTTTCCCGTGTGCACCATTGCTTATTTTTTTTTTTTAAAAAAAAAAAGCTTTGGATGTGCAAGTCAAACAAAGTTTTTTTTAATTTTTTTCCAGGCGGGCCCCTTTGGGGTCTATGATTTAAAAGGGACTGCCCACCAACTTTTATTTTTTACTTTTTTAAAATGAAAAACTGATAGACATTCTTTTCTTCTTAGCAATTTTTATTTTCTGATTGGGAAATTTTTTCTAATTTGGTCGTCGTTTATGATTTTTGGGGGGCACCATTTGGCTGGTTTTTACCAGCATTTAAAAGGATGCTTTATAGCAGCTTAAAGGGACATGGACCCTTTGGAAACGGGAAGCAGACACACAAAACTTCAAAAAGTGAAAAGTTTTCAGGAAATGCTCTGTGCCCGGGGCAAGAAGCGTGTTCCCAAAAAGGGGGGAACTGTGACCCCAAATTGGACAGTGAATCCTTTTATCTTTTACACTTTTGGTTTTCCTCTCGGGTGTAATCCGAGTGTTTAAATGAGGAGACTGCGGGGAAAGTTTTTTCCTTAAAGAAACGGGAAGGGTGTCAGAAATTTTTAAGGCCCCAAAATTTGGCCCCAAATTTTGAAAACTGCAGGACTTTAGGGTTTTTTTTTTTTTAAAAAAAAATACAAAAAAAAACCCCAAACAAAAATATAAAAACATGATTTTAAAAAAACAGGTAAATTTTTGTTTCCCCTTTAAATTTTTCCCGGGGTTATTTTAAAAATTGGGGGGTGCACGCAAAATGGCCCCCAGTGCCCATAGGGCGACCTCCGGCCCATCATGAAACAAATTTTTTTTTCCCCTTCTTTTTTCCCCGAAAACAATTTCATTTTTAAAGGGGGAAGGGGGTTTTTTCCCCCCTTTAAGGGGAAAGTGTTATGGTGGGGAACTGTAGGGGCTGGCACGTTATTTTGGGGCACTATATGACTCTCCCTATAAGGGGGGGATTATATAGCGGGGCACGTTATGGGGGGGAAACTTTTGGGGGGTTTGGCATGTGTGATTTTTAAAACTGTTTGGGGGGGCATTAAAATATCCAAAATACCTAAAAGGGGGGCATTTATGGCTGGCACTTTGGGGGTTTACTGTTTGGGGGGCATTATATGAGTAATACCTATAGGGGGGGGCTTTAAGGGGGGCACTTTTATGGTGACCCTTTTATGACTCGAACCTATTTGGGCCCCATTTATATGGCTGGACCTGTTGGGTTTGGGGTTACTTTTTTGGGTGAGCCCCGGGGGGCCCGGGGCCGATGGGCATTAAAACCCTTTACTGCTGAAAACCGGGGCCCCCCCCCGGGGGGGCTTTGTGAAGCCAGAGGGGGGCCCCCCCGCCGCTGCCGGCGGGGCCCCCCCCTTCCCTTCAAAAGGGGCATCTTTTAATTAAATGCACTTCCGTGTGACGCGCATACAATTAAGATGAAGGGCTGGGGGGGAAGCTTTTCGCTCCCCCCCCCCGCCGTAAAAATGGGCTCAGCAGGCGGCGGGCGGAATTTCCGTCTTCGGCCGCCTCCCGGCTTCCCTGTCCTCGGCCCCCCAACCCTAAACCCAGCAGGCTTGGGGCCCGGGAAAGGGGGGACGGAGACCCCGGGGGAGCGGGAAACAGGTAATTTAAATTAGCTCCCGGGTTTTTTGCCTAACAACGGGGGGGGGGGGGGAAATTTTCTGCCAAAGGGGGCCCCAAAAAAGGGGGTTCAAACCTGCCTAAAAGGGGCCCAAAAAAAGGGGGGGGAAAATTCTTCCGTTTACGGGGGCCCCAAAAAGGGATGGGGGGGGGGGGGCGATCTTCCTGCCTACAGGGGGCCAAAAAGACGGGGGGGGAATCTATCCTCCCTTTACAAGGGGCCCAAAAAAGGGGGGGGATCTACCCATGCCTGCAGGGCCCTAAAAAGGGGGGGGAATCTACCCCCGGGCCTACGGGGGCCCCAAAAAAGGGGGGGGGGGATTTTATCCTCCCACGGGGGCCCCTTTAAAGATGGGGGGGGATCTATCCTGCCTATGGGGGGCGCAAAAGGGACGGGGGGGGGGGGGATTTTTCCGCCTAGAGGGGGCCCCAAAAAGACTGGGGGGGGGGATCTACCCCTTCCCTACGGGGGGCCCTAAAGACTGGGGGGGATCTATCCTCCCTACGGGGGCCCCAAAAAGACTGGGGGGGGATCCCTGCCTACGGGGGCCCAAAAAAAAGGGGGGGGGCTATTTTTTCCCCCCGGGGCCCTAGAGACGGGGGGGGGGATCTATCCTGCCCCCGGGGCCCAAAAAGGACTGGGGGGGGGGTTTTTTTCCCTCCCTACGGGGGACCCAAAAAAAGGGGGGGTTTCCCACCTGCCAAACGGGGCCCCAAAGACTGGGGGGGGATCTACCCTGCCTACGGGGGCCCTTTAAAGAGGGGGGGGGGATCTTCCTGCCTACGGGGCCCTAAAGACTGGGGGGGGAATTTTCCCGCCTACAGGGGCTTTAAAGACTGGGGGGGGGGAACTATCCTGCCTACCTGGGGGGCTTAAAAAAAGGGGGGGGGGGCTACCTTTCCCCCAAAACGGGGGCCCAAAAGACGGGGGGGATCTATGGCTGCCTAAAGGGGACCAAAAGGGAGGGGGGGGGGGGGAACTATCCGGGCCCCTACAGGGGCCCAAAAAGGGGGGGGGGGAATCTTTTCCTCCCAAAAGGGGCCCTAAAGACGGGGGGGGGGGAAATACCCCTTGCCTACAGGGGTTTCAAAAGGGGAATGGGGGGGGGGGGGGGGGAAATAGGGCCCCTACAGGGGCCCAAAAAAGGGGGGAGGGAACTATCCTGCCTACAGGGGTTCAAAAAGGGGATTTGGGGTTTGGGAAAAATTTTGGGCTCCCTACGGGGGCCCCTAAAGACTGGGGGGGGAAAAATACCCTGCCTAAAAGGGGGCCCAAAAAAAACCGGGGGGGGGGGGGCTATTTCCCTACAAGGGGGCCCTAAAAATGGGGGGGACAACCCTCCCAAGGGGGGGCACTAAAAAGGGGGGGGGACAATTATGCCAAAGGGGGCCCAAAAAAGGGGGGAAAACCTATCCGGGCCAACGGGGGGCCCTTAAACAGGGGGGGGGGGAAAATTTTCCTCCCTTCAGGAAAAAACCCTAATCTACAGGTGGGAATCTATTCTGCCACAGGGGGGCCCAAATTTAACAGGGGAGGGACTATTCTGCCCAAAAGGGGCCCTAATCTACAGGGGGGGGAAAACTATTTGTACGGGGGCCCAAAATTACAGGGAAGGGACTTTCCCCTACGGGGGGGGCCCCTAAAAAAAGGGGAGGGACTATTCTGCAAACAGGGGGCCCAAATCTAAAGAGGGGGGGCCCTATTCGCCTACAGGGGGGCCCTAATCTAAAGGGGGGGGCTATTCTCCCCTACGGGGGGGCCCAAAATCTACGGGGTGGGACTTTCTCCCTACGGGTGGGCCCAAATCAAAAGGGGGATATTCTGCCTACGGGGTGCCCTAATCCAGAGGGCCCTATTTTTCCTTAAAAGGGGGGGCCCTTTAAGTACGGGACCCCCCCCATTTACCTCAGGGGAAACCCCTAAGCAACCCCCCGGGTGCCCGAAGTAAAAAATCCCCCCTAGTTTTGGGTCGGGGAGGGGGGAGAATTTTCCCTAGCTCCCCCGCCCAGGACCCCCCTTTGAAACTGCATCCCGACTGGGGGACCCCATAATTACCGGGGGGGTAATTCTTACCCATTTGGGGCCATTTTTAAAGTTTGTACATGGGGGGGGGGGACTCATTTGGGGAAAAATGATAAAAAAAGGGGGAGGAGCCCTCAGGTTTTTTGGGGTTGTAAATTCTACAGGACGGAAGTGGGGGAGGGGAGGAAGTCACCCAGGGTTTGGTCGGGCCCAAAATAGAGAAAAAAAGGGGGAAAGGGTGAACGATTCCTCAGACTACGTCCCCTGTGGGGCCCCTAAATGAAAGGGAAAAACTTTTTGAAAGCCCCGGGTATATCTGGTATCTAACACAAATGGTCACTGAAAGGGGAGGTAATTTTCAGTCGCAGGGGCCTGGTACGTTTTGTAAATACCCAATATGGTCATGTAGGGGAAAAAATTTTATAGGTCTGATGAAATTGGTTTATTTTCAGAAAACAGAAAGGGGCGGTTTTAATTCTTTTTTTCAGGGTTTGGAGATATGTGTTAAAGATGTGGGGGTATTGGGTTTGTTTGAATATTTTTTGTTGTTTGGTGTTTATTGGTTTTTTTTGGTAAACTGGTTTAGTAAAAACACTAGGGTGGTCCCGGTCAGTATTTGGTTTTTATAGATGGGGGATATTATTTTTATTTTTTATATTGTTGTTGGGCAATTTTGGTTGGGAACGGGTTTGGTCGTAAAATTATAGTGGGGGTATTTGCTTGATTGTATATAACTACCACAAAAAACAGATGACGACCTTGTAAAATTCACAAGAACTAAATAAAAAAACATTGGGCGCTTTTGCATTTTTTTTTTTTTGTGCCCCCCAGAAACAAATTTTTGTCGGTTGTGGGCATGGAGATGGGGGGGCCTGTTGTTTTGGGTGCAATGGGGAAGTGGGGGGCGGAGAAAAAGGGGGTTGAGCGGGGGGGCGGACCGGGGATGGAGGGGGGGGGCCCCAAAAGTTTCACTGTAGGGGGCCCCAAAATTTTGATGGGGGCCCGGTAGCACTATATGATAATACTATAGGGAAGGCTTACTGGTGGCCTGTGTGGCTGGTACTGTTTGGGGGGCATATAGGCAGACAGTGTTATGGTGGGAAATTTATGTCTGGCCTGTTATGGGGGGGCCTTTTGGGCTGTAGTGAAAATTTTAAGCAAACTGATTGAGCAGTCCTGTAAAAACTGTTTTTGTATTATCTCTGAAATTCATCCTCAAAGGAGAATTTATTTCTGACACAATCCAGGCGAATCCACAAGATAAGCCGTAAAAATGTCGGGTTATTTTCCAAAACTCCAAAAAAGAGGGAATAGGAGAGGAGACTGTATAAAAAACGGTCGGGGAAAAATGATTGAAAAACGTCACCCAAATTTTTGAAGTAAATGATTTCTAAAGGTGATTGACGTGAAATTCTCAAGTGATGTGTAAAACCCATCTAATTTCCCCACAGGCAAAAAATCAAAAACCCTAGATGTCATAAATTAAGTGATAGTAATAAGGGAAAAGACCAAAAAGAAAAAGTATTGAACACCTGAAAAGAGTGGAAGTCTGGCGCCCGTTTAAAATTTTCAGTAATTAGAAAACAATCCTGCCACTTACGCTATGACTACACGGCGTATTTGCGGGGCATATTTTGGCACATCATTGCTCTGAAATGCGCCCGGAATTCGCCCTTTAAATACGGTAAAAGAATGTCAATAGCAAAATCAACGTTGAACATATTTTTTCAGTGCATAATGTGCGCCTGTAAAAAGGAGTGACATAATTTCTTTCAGGTGTATTACACGCCGCCAAATACGAATGTATGTGAGGCACGCGTTTGCATTTTGAAATTTCGGGTTTGAACTAAATGCCATGTGAACACACCCTTAGGGTATCTTCACACGGCGTATTAAGCCGCAATATGCCGGGTGTTTTAGAAGCTGCCTACCTGGTCCAGTGAAAACAGCTGCTCGGAGCTTTATTCTTTCACTGCTGTCCTGCCTGTAATGTAAAGAGAAAGCGGCACCTAGTAGCATTGCAAGGGTGGGGGTGGTCCACTGTAGGTGGCACAGGGCCCATGGACCGGGTCCCAGTGTAGGCAGCGTGATAACATCACACCACTTAAGCCGGATATTAACTCCCACTGCTTGTTCCTCGGTATGGGAACAGGGAGAGGTGAGTATGTATTTATCTAATTAGTCAGAGGGGGCTGTATGCCTTGATTAGAACATCTAGGTTATCTAGGACATTACAGGGCATTGATCATAATATCCCTGGTGATCAAGGACAGAGAACGGCGTTGATCATAACATCCCTGGTAATCTAGAGCCGTGTAGGCAGTTGATAAAAATACCCCTGGTGGTCTAGGGCAGTGAAGGGCATTGATAAGAATATCCGGTGGTCATAGGGCATTGATGATTGATAAGAATATCCCTGGTGGTCTAGGGCAGTGAAGGGCATTGATAAGATATCCCTGTGGTCTAGGGCAGTGAAGGGCATTGATAAGAATATCCCTGGTGGTCTAGGGCAGTGAAGTGATAATAGTAACATCCCTGGTGGTCTAGGGCAGTGAAGGGCATTGATAAGAATATCCCTGGTGGTCTAGGGCAGTGAAGGGCATTGATAAGAATATCCCTGGTGGTCTAGGGCATTGAAGGGCATTGATAAGAAAATCCCTGGTGGTCTATGGCATTGAAGGGCATTGATAGAATATCCCTGTGTCTAGGGCATGAGGGATTGTAGAAATCATGTGGCTAGGGCAGGAAGGCTTGATAAGCATATCCCTGGTGGTCTAGGGCAGTGAAGGGCATTGATAAGCATATCCCTGGTGGTCTAGGGCAGTGAAGGGCATTGATAAGAATATCCCTGGTGGTCTAGGGCAGTGAAGGGCATTGATAAGAATATCCCTGGTGGTCTAGGGCAGTGAAGGGAATTGATAAGAATGGCAGTGAAGTGCATTGGTAATAATATCCCTGGTGGTCTAGGGCAGTGAAGGGCATTGATAAGAATATCCCTGGTGGTCTAGGGCAGTGAAGGGCATTGATAAGAATATCCCTGGTGGTCTAGGGCAGTGAAGGCATTCATGGCATTGTCCCTGGTGGTCTAGGGCAGGGAAGGGCATTGATAAGAATATCCCTGGTGGTCTAGGGCAGTGAAGGGCATTGATAAGAACATCCACTTCTTGGGACAGAGTGGACCCCTTCCTCCTCCAAGCCCTCATCCAGCTCAACATGCTGCCCAGCCTATGGGTCTAATGTATGAAAACTGTCTAGGAGTAAGGAGATGTTCACACGGCTTAATTGCGGTGCGTAATTACACCCCGCAATTACGCCGTGTGGACGGGGGCATGGGCGGGGGGGGGGGGGCACACCTCGCCGGCCCATAGACTATCATTACTAGCAGCGCGTATACGCTGCTAGTAATTGACATGTCACTTATCTCCCCCCGCGCGGAGTTCCGAGCAGTGGAGAGGAGACGTAATCCATAGTTCTCTATGGATACTGTGGATTACCGTTAATGACTGGGCTGTATTTCAGCCCGTAATTCGCGCAGTACGCCGCGAATTACGGGCTGAAATACGTGCCCAAATAAGCTGTGTTAACATGGTCTTACACTGTCTATGTTGCCCTTAGCAACTAATCAGAGCTCATAGTAACCAATCAGAGCTCATAGCAACCAATCAGAGCTCAGCTTTACTCCCTATACTGCTCTGGAAAAGTGAAAGGGGCCGTCTGATTGGTTCCTATGGGCTCTGATTGGTTGCTATGGGCAACAAGGACAGTCTTACTGCTAGACAGTTTTTATAGATAAGGTTCTATGGGCCACATGTATGAAAACTGTCTAGGTCTAAAAATCACTTTGTTGCCCATAGCAACCAATCAGAGCTCCCCTCTCATTTCATATAGTGCTCTGGAAAAATGAAAGTGGTGCTCTGATTGGTTGCTATGAGCTCTGATTGGTTGCTATGGGCAACAAAGTGAGTTTTAGACCTACAGTTTTCATACATGTGGTCCTATGTGTCTACCCCTGTGTAGATTACCACTGTTTGTCTGACAAAAAGATTTAATCAGGTTCCATAAATTCTTCACAAATGAGACAAATTATTGGAATAATGGACAATTTACACACATATTTAGGTTCAATCACATAAGAAGTATACATTGGGAGTATTTCTAGGGTAGAAATGCCAAAGTATGGGGGGTTATCCTTTTTCAAACTTTATGAAAAGTTTGGTCTTCTAAACCTTTTTTAATAGAGGGGTTTAAAAAAAAAAAACGCATATAGTGTGGGGTGTATGTTTTTTACAGCGGGAGTTAATAGCGGATGGTGCCATGCAGCCTATACGGTAGCGTTGTTAAGTACAGTTGAAAAACCAAAATTTACCCTCACTATATAAAAAACAATCGCATGGTTTTTTCTACTTCCCGAATAAATCTAAAAAACCTTTCCTTCCCGTTTTAGGTCAATTGGGAAAACCAAAATTATTTATATTTCCCAAAATTGCAGAATTAATAAGAGAGATTTTTTTAGGCATTTTTGCCTTGGTTACCCTTGAAGCCACTTTGAAAACCAGTTGGCGTAGCTTCGGGTCATTGTCCATTAGGAAGACTCAAGCTTTAATTCCTGGCGATTTTCTTGAGATGTTGCTTCAGTATTGCCACATAATTTCTTTCTCAGGCTGACATCTATTTTGTAAAGTGCACCAGTCCCTCCTGCGGGCAAAACAACCCCACAGCACGATGCTGCCAACCCCGTGCTTCACAGTTGGGATGGTGTTCTTAGGCTTCTAACTGTCTCCTTTTCCTCCAAACGTAACGATGTTCATTATGGCCAAACAGTTATATTTTAGTTTTGTCACATCATAGGACATGTCTCCAAAAAATGTAGGTCTTTGCTCCTTTATACATTTGCAAGCATTAATCTGGCTTTTATATATTTCTTTTGGAGTAATGGCTTCTTCCTGGCAGAGTGGCATTTCAGCCCATGTTGATACAGTACTCGTTTCACCGTAGATAACGACACAATCTTACCAGCTTCTGACAGCATCTTCACAAGGTCTTTTGTTTTTGTTCTTGGGTTGATATGCACATGTTGGACTAAAGCATGTTCATCTCTGAGACACAGGACCTGTTTCCTTCCTGAGTGGTATGATGGCTGGACATTCACATCTTGTTTGTACTTGCGAATAGTTGTTTGTACAGATGAACAAGGCACCTTCAGGTATCTGGAATTGCAAACCCCAAAGGGTGATCCAGGGCTTTGCAAGTCCACAATTCTCTTCCTGATATCTTGGCTGATTTCTTTAGAGTTTTCCATGATGTTAAACGCAGAAGCATTGTGTTCCTGGGGTCCCCCTTAACCATTGACTAGCACAGCTTCCGCTCAAAAACTGGAAGATTATGCATGTTCCAAGCTTTTCGGAACGCCGGCGATGTGAAAATCCGTAAGGCTGAAAATCTGTTCAGTGTAGACTACTTGGCGGATTTTCTATTGAAGTCTATGGGGATGGTTTCTTGTTGGTTTTAAGACAGTTTTCAAATCCGCAAACCATCTGAAAAGCCAACGAAAAACCCATGCAGTGTGGACATAGCCTTAGATTTTCATTATTATGTCTCCCACCATCTTTATACATTTTCTTTCCGAGCATTGTTCTTTTCCCCTTGCACCTTCTCATTAAAATCAATCTCTCAAGCCCACCAGGAAAAATGCCGATAAAAAAGGCCCTCTTTAAGCTTTTGGTACAAAAAGGCCCTATTTTCCCCCCTTACATTAGCCCGCTGCCCTTCATGTTACTCCTTTCCCTATACCAAAATTTAAAAGGATTTCCCCATTCACTTCCCTTTCATATTCTTCCATTTCCCCACAAAGTTGCGTGCAGTGTTTGTGGGTAATTTCTTTCCCCAAAAACCTTATGTACAGATGGTACATTATTTGCCCATTTCCCCTACGTTACGTCAGAGCATGTAACCTTGAACAAGGTGTAACTGGAAGGTCCTGGACCCTGGTGCAAAAAGTGAAATGGGGCCCCAGCTCTACCCCATTTACAATACGGGTTTTTTCCCTTTATGGGGGGGGCTTTTGGGCTCCCTCTGGCTTCAGGGCCCGGTAGCGACTGCTACCTCTGCACACCCTGTAGCTACGCCCCTGTCATGAAGGAAGTCCTGTGTGGTGAGTTGGTTTGGTGGGTATATAAAGTTTGTGATAGGCTGTCTGCACACATAAGCAAATTTAGATAGTTGCAAAAAGGGTAATTATTGGCTTCCTGGCCAAAGATGACATTTAATTGTATGTTCACACAGCTTATTTGCGGGTTGTAATTAAATTCTAATTGCACTGAAATACATTCGACGCACGCCCCGCAAATACGGTAATTCATAGCTTATACACTCTTATGAGAGGATTTTCTTCCCTCGAACAGATGGGATCTTCCAGCAAGACAATGAGACATGTCAAACAGCTGGAAATGTCCAACATTGTTTGACTAAGACTTCCAATTACTCCCCTGACCACTGATTCCTTAGAAGTAAACCCCTTTGAGCATCTATGGGACCTCTTCGATGGTGATTTTGGGCTCTTTTGCCCTTAGGTGTGAGATGCATAGAGGGTCCAATCCCTTGACAACCTATCAGGACCATATTGAATCACTCCCTGCCTGTCTAGCTGCTGTACGTGCTGCACTCGGCGCTTACTCTGGATATTACCTGGTCTTAATAATGTGACTCAACGCTGTACGGTAATGAAATCCTATATAGAACTAGTAATGACCAAATGGTAACCTAATCTCTCCTATGTTTCACCACATAATGCAGCTCTAAATGCAGCAGAGTTGAGTTTGTATTTAGGGTTTTCCCCCATAGAGAAAAAGATATTTCATTTTTAAGTTAGGAAATTGGAAAAATTCATAAAAGGCTTTAACTCATTTGTTATATCAAGACAATACAATGATGGGAGTGATGTTCCTCTGAATAGATACATATACAGCAGTGTATGGCCAGTACCCTGATAGTGAAGGGTATAGGAATGTTAGTCATACTTGGGGCAAAATGACAGATATATTTGTCACCTCCTGGAGCTGCCTCATCATGAGAACTGAGTTACAGTAACAGTTTTCCTGCAGCTCTACAAAAAAACCTAGCAGATTTTTGGGATTGGACCCAAAAAAAGGGCAAATCAGCTCTGCTGCACCGAGTTCCCTAGAAATGTCAGACCCTGTTTTTGTATGTGGTTTCCCCTCAGCACTTTTCTCTCCCTTTTATAACCTCTTGTGACTCTCCCATCCTCTTTCCCCTCCTCTCTGCTCTTCACTCTCCTCTCCAGTCATCAGCACCTCTTGGACTTCCTCCCCATCACACACAAACTCTTCCCTGTTCCTCTCCTTCTTTCAGGAGCCAAATCCCTGCACTCAGCATCTCTCCCCTGCTCCTGGATTTCCTGCCATCAGCTCTTTTACTCTGTAAAGGATGTCTGAAATAGGATCCAGCACATAAAGGGGACACTGCAGAGGGAGCTGAAGAACCATTAGGATTTGGGATATTAGGGTTCCTGTGCATAAGGTCTGGTCCATGGGAGAAATGAAGATGCTGCTGACCACCCACTTCCCAACAGTTCCCCCTTTCTTAGGGGAGTGATACAATGAGCCAAAATTTTCATGGTTATTGTATGTAACTTAGCTGCCACTGAAAGTAGCTGATCTATCTATCTTACAAGTCTGCTTGTGTGTATCTAATCTGTCTGTATACCTCTTCTATCACAGAAGTATGATTATAAACAAATTTTGTTAGGGATTATTATGTATCTTTTTTATTTCATAAATATGAAGTGTATGTATGTATCTGACTGTCTCTGTCTTGTCTATCTAAAAGGTATCTATCTAATATCTATCTAATATTTATCTATCTAATATCTATCTATTATCTATCATTTTTTTTATCTATCCTCTATTTTAATATCCATCTTTCATATCTCATATCTATCTTATCTTTTAATATCTATCTACTAATATCTATCTACATATCTCATATCTATCTAAATATCTATCTACCACTATCCTATCATTCTAATATCTATTACATATTTTCATATCTTTATTTTTAAATTTATTATTTTTACTTTTATTTCATTTAATTTCTTTCTTACTTTTATCTATCTAATATTTTACTATTCTATCTATTCTCTAACCTATCTAATTCTATTTATCTATCTATCTATCTTTTCTATCTATCTATCTAATATTTTGTCTAAAATTTCTATATCTTTATCTTTTCTATCTATCTATCTATCTATCTAATTATTTTCTACATTTTCCTCAAAATCTTTCTATCTATCCCAAAAGTATGTAATCATATATGTGTCTATATCGAGCTTTCACTTCAGAATCTATCTATCTATCTATCTATCTATCTATTCATTATCTATCTATCTTTTCTTTTATCTATCTATCTATCTATCTATCTATCTCATATCTATCTATCTCTCTCTCATATCTATCTATCTATCACTATCTCAAACGTATCTATGTGTCTATTCATCTATCTTCCTGTCTCTTTGTATAAATAGATAGCATATATCTATATGATGTCTATGTATGTATTTATATATGTATGAATATATGTATGTATGCATGTCATGTGTAGGTATCTATCTTATAGCTCAATCCTATAGCTTTCTCATTCCTATGTAGCTATATTTCTGTCTATTTATCTAAAACTTTATCTGTTTACAGTATGTATGAACAGAATATAAAATATATATCTATATATATATATATATATATCTATGTGTATACAAATATAATTCATATTTATATTTATTTATCTATACGATATTTGTACATATTTCATATTTGTCTAAAGAACAATATGTTTCATATTTTACTCGTTTTCTCTGTTTAACTAACTAGTCATATGCCTGCCTAACTTTACTTTCTGAATACAGTGTGTATGGACAGTATAAAACTTTTTTCATGGATTATGTATATATTAATATTGAATATCCAAGTACATTTTTTATCTTTATCTCTATACCGATACTATCCACACCTGTCTATCTACTTTATCTCAAAACTCTCTTTTGTGCCTTTTATCTTCCTGCCATGTATTTTATAGTACTTATTTATCTGTTTGCTGTCTATCTATCCATCTATCTATCTATACATCTATTTCAAATCTATGTATTATAATATATATTATGTATTATAAATATATCTATACATTTCATCTATGTCTATTTTATATCTATCATTTTATATCTATCTATCTATTTCGTTGTCTTCCTGTATCTATCTATCTGTCTCATATCTATCTATCTATCTGTCTCATATCTATCTATCTATCTATCTATCTATCTATCTATCTATATCCAATCTATCTATCTATCTATTTCGTTGTCTTCCTGCCTATCTATCCATCTATTTCAAATCTATGTATTTTATAGCTATTTACCTTTTATAAATATATATATATATATATATATATATATATATATATATATATATATTTCATCTATCTATCCATCTATTTTATCTATCTCCATTTTTACCCATCCATCTAGAATCTGTGTATGGAGTATATATGAGGATCTAGAACATTTATGTTCCTGTATATAGAGTATAATATTCCATTATTCCAGTATTTCATAGTTTGACCTTTGTGTAATTGTAATCATAGCTTGAACGCCAACAATTTCTGCATTTAGCCCAAGGGTGGTGTATATAACTAGTATGGGTAAAGAGCTGTAGAAATCTACAGCATTTTTTGCTAATTGTGGGTATATATATATATATATATATAATAGTATATATATTATATATATATATATATAAATATATATATATATATATATATATATATATAATATATATATTTTGGGGAAAAATACTAATACTAATTCTAGTTAGTCCAAAATTAGAATTGCAGATTGTACTACACATTGTCTACTATAGACCTAATGTGTATGAGATAGTGTAGAGGTGTATTATATCCATATGAATATACTGTAGGTATACTATATCTAGGGCTGTGTTCACATTGTTGTCATAGATTGAGTCATAATGAAAATCATGACCAAAGTGCTGAATCCCTCACAGAAATGACACCTATAGTGCCTGAAAGCTCCCATTATAAGTCAATTGTGGTGTCTTTTGCCAGTAGCCTTTGAAGGTAGTGTGAAGCTAGCCTAATACTGATGTGAAAATATTAAGTCTCTTTAGGGTGTGTTGGTCACAAGATAGACAAGTATCATCTATCCATAGGTGATGTGTCCAAATCTGATTGCTCAGACCCTCCCAGATCATGAGAATGGGGGTCCCTTGTCCTCCAGGTTGAATAGGATGGTGGGCAAGCAGGCAAACAAGTGCTCCATCTCTATGATACCGAGCTTAGATAGCCAAGCACAGTGATTGCCTACCTTCAACAGCCCCATGCTTGGCCACCACTCCTTTCAAAGGTGGACAAAGGACCCCCATTTTCATGAACTGTGGAGTCCAAATAGTGCAGGATCAGATGTGTAGCACCGAGCCTGTGCATAGGGAATAGTTGTCTATCTTGGGAAAACTCCTTCAAGACAACAAAGACATAAGACTTATGGTCTATTAAGAGACTCTTTATTTAGTGGGGCTTTTGTGGGGCCCCTGGAAAGAGGAACCCATTATGTTGGCTGCATCTCTTACTTCAATGAACAGTGAGAACCTGTGCACCTGAAAACCTCAACAATAGTCAATAAGGTTGTAAAGAATCAACCCAACGATCATATAAATGAGATAGGGCAAACAAGTACCAAGTCCTCCTTGGAGGAGCCCATTGTAATCATTGCTGTGACGCCCCTTTACCCCTATGTACCCACCTTGCCCCCTCTAAATGTATTTCGAAAGGGTTCTTATCCACAAAGTAATGATTCCCCACCGAATTGAGAATTTATGTTGTATGATGTAATGTTGCATTTCCCATGGTGTTGTCCAATGGTGTAAGGTATAATGTATTCTGCCCTACTAGAGTCCAGGAATAAATTATTCATCTCCTTGCAGTGATCTGCTTGTTTTATGCCTTTTTATGAGCAGCCTACTGTATATATGATTGTAATATGTTTCTGTAGGTCTGCGCTGGATGTAATCTCTGCTCCTGGTATAATATGGGGTCTCGCGCTACTTATTTCTTCTTTCTCATGAAACTCAATGTATTTGAAAAATGCTACCTTATCATTAAGGATCATTGGATAAGTGAATCTCAGTTTTGTTTAATAGTGTTGTTTTTAGATTCGATTCACATTAATGCCAGAGGTTCAGTTCAGATCTGTTGCAGATTCCAGAAAAAATGCCAGAGGAAATGGTGCATAGTGCAGCGCTATTATTTCTGTTCTAATGATGAACACCCTAATGGAAACATGACTGACCTAGTGTATTTAGTGGGGTCATTTGGTGTCCGTCATGTAACGGATCCAGTGGCACCTCTCTAAAGTCTACAATTCTGTGCTAATTATTTTCTTGCTATAGTCCTGTGTTTCTGTGCTCCAAATCCAGGATCGGGACAAGGTATTCTGGTGCCCTAGGCAAATAAGGCAGATAGCGCTCCCCCAATGGAAAATGCAGCCCACTCCATATCTCCTTTTGTCCCCATTGTAGCGCCTACTTTCGCTTACTCATCGTCCTTGACCAGTCCAAATCCCCTGCTTGCACATAGAATGAAAACCTAGGGCATCATGTATGATTTTTGGCATCCAGGCACCATTTTTTTGCACGTATTAGTAGTGTGGAATGCGCCTGAATCTATGAACTACTGTGGGTCATAGATTTAGCGCTTTCTAGCTACAAAGCGACAATTCTGGCTCAGGTAAACCACCTTTAAAGTGCTTTACCTGTTCTAGTAGTAATGCACCTGGATTTGCTGCACTGAAGCTATAAATGTGTATAATCATACGGTTGTAGTGCGATGCCTCCAGCACACCACCGATCTCAGGCACATTACACAGGGCCGCGGGCGCTCTGTAATGTGCCTGATACAGGAGAGACCCTCCAGGGCTTCAGGCACAGCCCCGTTCATCATACATGTCGCCCATAATATTCTGGCTACCTCCAGTCACCAGTAGAAGGAACTCTCTTTAGTCCCTAAAGGGATGTTCCTTCTAGACATTTGTGCCGTATTAATAGGATAAGCCATAAATGTTTGAGCACAAACACCTATCTTGAGAATGAGCCCCCAATGTCATTATTAGGATGGAAAGGTGGCCGCTCATGTACAGCATTTTCCATTCAATTCAGTGGTTCAATATAAGCTTCAAGCACAGCCAAGTATACTGCTCAACGGTACCTCTCATAGAACAGCTGTAGATATTATTGTACTGCTGTATATAGGATTTTCATTCATTCATTACCTATTACATCCCGCCAAAGGCATGATGTAATACAGTGGGGAAAAAAAGTATTTAGTCAGCCACCAATTGTGCAAGTTCTCCCACTTAAAAAGATGAGAGGGGCCTGTAATTGACATCATAGGTCGACCTCAACTATGAGAGACAAAATGAGACAAACTCAGAAAATTGTCTGATTTGGAAAGAATTTATTAGCAAATTATGGTGGAAAATAAGTATTTGGTCACCTACAAACAAGCAAGATTTCTGGTTCTCACAGACCTGTAGCTTCTTCTATAAGTGGCTCCTCTGTCCTCCACTCATTACCTGTGGTAATGGCACTTGTTTGAACTTATCAATATAAAAGACACCTGTCCACAACCTCAAACAGTCACACTCCAAACCCCACTATGGTGAAGACCAAAGAGCTGTCAAAGGACACCAGAAACAAAACTGTAGCCTGCACCAGGCTGGGAAGACTGAATCTGCAATAGGCAAGCAGCTTGGTGTGAAGAAATCTACTGTGGAGCAATAATTAGAAAATGGAAGACATACAAGACTACTGATAATCTCCCTCCATCTGGGGCTCCACGCAAGATCTCACCCCGTGGGGTCAAAATTATCACAAAAACGGTGAGCAAAAATCCCAGAACCACACGGGGGGACCTAGTGACTGACCTGCAGAGAGCTGGGACCAACGTAACAAAGGCGACCATCAGTAACACACTACGCGTCAGGTACTCAGATCCTGCAGTGCCAGACGTGTCCCCTGCTTAAGCCAGTACATGTCCCGGCCCGTCTGAAGTTTGCTAGAGAGCATTTGGATGATCCAGAAGAATATTGGGAGAATGTCATATGGTCAGATGAAACCAAAGTAGAACTGTTTGGCAGAAACACAACTCATCGTGTTTGGAGGAGAGAGAATGCTGAGCTGCATCCAAAGAACACCAGACCTACTGTGAAGCATGGGGGTGGCAACATCATGCTTTTGGGCTGTTTCTCTACAAAGGCTCCAGGACGACTGATCCGTGTACATGAAAGAATGAATGGGGCCATGTATCGTGAGATTTTGAGTGCAGACCTCCTTCCATCAGCAAGGGCATTGAAGATGAAACGTGGCTGGGTCTTTTAGCATGACAATGATCCCAAGCACACCGCCAGGGAACGAAGGAGTGGCTTTGTAAGAAGCATTTCAAGTTCCTGGAGTGGCCTATCCAGTCTCCAGATCTCAACCCCATAGAAAACCTTTGAAGGGAGTTGAAAATCTGCGTTGCCCAGTGACAGCCGCAAAACATCACTGCTCTAGAGGAGATGGAAGAATGGGCCACCATACCAGTGACAGTGTGTGCCAACCTTGTGAAGACTTACAGAAAACATTTGACGTCTCTCATTGCCAACAAAGGATATAGAACAAAGTATTGAGATGAACTTTTGTTATTGACCAAACACTTATTTTCCATCATAGTTTGCAAATAAATTCTTTCCAAATCAGACATGATTGTGATTTTCTGGAGGTCTACCTATGATGTCAATTACAGGCCTCTCTCATCTTTTTAGGAAGGAGAACTTGCACAATTGGTGGCTGACTAAATACCTTTTTTCCCCACTTTAGGTGTACATACATGGCAGCTGCGGAAGCCTGCATGAGGCTTCCTGCTGCCATGGCAAAAGATCCCCCCTGCAATTACATTGTGAGGAGTGATCAGACGGAGGAGCATTGCGCAGCACCACTCCTCATTCAGCCGGACGCCACGGCCTGTGATTGCCGCAATGTCTAAAGTGTTAACAGCAGGGACGGAGCTGGCTCCATCCCTGCTGTTAGTGGTGGCTGCTGATTGTATTGATCAGCCACATGCCGCCACTATGCAGCGCTCTCTTGGGCCGGCACAAGCCTGGAGAGGAGCAACGCTGTGGGAAGCCGGTGGTGGGGTTTAACCCCTTAAATATTGCTTGCGGCGGCTTCCTTTAGCATCGCTCCTCCTCACCCTCATGCCGGCCCGAGAGACAGCGCAATTGGACTATAAAACACATCCTCATTTTCCTCTCAAATTTGAGGGCAAAAAAGTGCTTCTTATAGTCAAAATATAGCCAAGGGAGTGTGCTTGGCTATGCCTGAAACTCCCATAGACCTGAATGGGAAATAGCTGCGCAAGCATGATTATGCTAAAAGCCGCCTCAGCAAGAGATTTTGCTAAGTGGCAGAACCACTTTAAAAAATTATTAACCCCGAAAATCAGTGCTTTAAAAAGCCATGACATAAATTGCAGTACCTGACACAGGTACCCATATGCACTCACTGTCCTGATTGTTGGAGGCTTGGAGTTCAAATTGAACATTCATTTCCTATCCTAAGCTCCATAGAACCCCCCTTAAATCAATGCACAAACATGAGTTGCATAATCTCAGGGGGATAGTCAAAAACAATGATACCTTGTGAGAATATAAGCAGACTGCTGTTAATGTCTGCCTATGTTCTGCCTACACGACAGTAAACCATACTTACCAACCTTCCCGTTTCTACAGGAAGACTCCTGGAAACTAGGACACAAATAGAATGGGGTTGTGCAAACTTCACCCAAAAATGAGCATTTCGGGAAGGATCAGGGAGCTCTTGGGCAGTTTGAGCCATTTCTGTGGGGGTGGCTAAAATATTCCAGAATCGGGAGAAAAAAGGTCGGCAAGAATGCAGCAGGCACGGGCAATTTTTATAGAAACTTCATGGAAATTATGGAGAATATAATTTCCCTGTAGCTTCTATGCTCTAATATGAGAAAGCTTCCAGTCATAAAGTGATTCCTCTGATAAAAGTTTTTAGACAAGTGTCAAAGTTTCTTTATGAATTCACGTAATTGAATGAAAACCTCACTTATTGTAGTGCCTGATATGTGACCTATTGAGTAAAGCCGCTATGGCTGTAACCTAACTAATGGCTGTGACCCTTTGACCCATTACTTGTCTATGTAAAACCAATAATGAGCCTAATGCAGACGCTAAGTGAAGAGCGTAGCCAAAGAGAAGAGCTGTCTATGAAGTAGGGTATATAGGGTAAATAATGAACTGCTACGCAGAGAATATCATCATACATGGACATAATATATCACAGGCCATCCAGGGACATATGTTCTATAGAGGGCGATTACACTGAACGGTTATAGACATGGAATATTTTTCTCTTAGATATACTCGGATATGACTAATGTTGGAGGCGTTTGTATTGTATTGTGTAGGAAAGTTTTACCATGGACATTCAGCCTTGTATTAGTTACTATGCAAAAAATAGATTAAGGCAGCACTTCAAAAAAATTTGATTTTATTGACCCAACAACAGCTGTTGTTGGGTCAATAAAATCACATTTTTTTGAAGGTGCTGCCTTAATCTATTGTTTGCATCATAATTTTGACCTTGATCCTGGTCTGATGGGCGTGCACTCATTCTTTTTATAATTTTTGCTGCTGAAATACCGTTTGTTACATATTGTATTAGTTACTGACTATCTTCATGACACTATCATAAGGTCTGAGAAACTGAGCTATAGGGAGATGTTTGGCGGGTCCTTCCATTGTGTGAATTAAAATACTGTGTGAATTAAAATATTAGCACTAAGGTTGGAATTTTTTTTTTGTATGTTGCTTCAGTTTTTGCACGGTTTGGCATCATGGCGGTGGGAACATCCAGTCTTTTGACCCATGCTGCCATCAGGTTGTCATGAGGGGTTAGCATGGGAAGCCCTGTAGGAGGAGGTGATTAGTCAATGTGTGACTATTTGGTGGAAGAGTTCCCATTCTGCCATAAATCATATTGCGCTCCTGCCAGGAAGTGTTGCGCGTTAGGGATAGGTGCTAAGATATTAATTGACCATCCGGATTATCAGTATCTCTTTAAGAATATTAGATGGTAAATAGCTTGCATTAGATAGTATTGTCTGTAAGTTTCCCAGCACCTGGGGTGCATTATCACATGGTTCTTATCGGTGTTGCTCGCATATTTTGTTATGAGAATGCTGTACCACATAGCTACATAGCTTTATGTTAGTGAGATAATACTACCCAGCAATGTTTAGGGAGAAAGGATGGGAATACAGGTGTTCATGGCTTATTACCAGGGGTGTTCAAAATCCGGTGATGGATTTTTCCAGTGCCAGGTTAACCTCTGAAGAACTGGCCATTCGGAAGAGGGGGGGGGCCTTATACTGGAAAAATACAGATCTGTTAGTGTGCTTAACACTTGGTTACGCAGGGCTTTGTTTCAAATGAGATATAAGCTGGAGAAGTTTGCTGCGAGGGCAGCAGCATCTGGTCCTGTGTGCTATAGGGGACGCCCGTGACGCAGTGTGGTCCCAGGAATGTCTCTGTCCTCGCTGTTTGCTTCTCACAGTTGATTCCTGGTGAAGCTTTGACATGTATAGAGATATAATGTAAGTATTTAACCCTTGTACTTCATGTTATGTCTGCTTTGCCTTTGTAATCTATAGATTGGAAAGTATACACAATATCACACTATCTTCTTTTAGTCTTATGTAATCACTGAATTCTTCATATAATAAAGTTAATAAAGCATTTGATGTTGCCTTCTTTAAAGCCGTATCCGAGCCCTTAAAATAGTTGGCAAAACACTGTGTGATGAGCGGTAGAAAGGTGGCAAGAGCATATCTGCCAACCCTACCGTTTTTGCGGAAGACTCCAGAAAAGGTATAAAGGGGCATGGCCTTTACAAACCCCACCGCACAACAGACATTCTTTGGCATTTCCAGCCATTGGTTGGTCGTTCCCATAGGCATTACTAAAATCTTAACATTTATTTATTTAGGCCAAAAGGTGTGATGAATAGTCCTGTTTGGGGAGGACTGCTGGTTGGCCGTGGATACACGGGTGCCAAATAATTCTCACCAAAGACAGGTATCCTCTGTAAAAAGGGCAAGGAATACATGAGCAGTGTCTGGAGAGAGACATCTATAAGACATCTGGTGCAGGATTCGGGAATAGAGAGTGAATAGCTCTTGGTGCAAGAGCAGAAACTACAATTGGTGCAAGCATCTTGTGCCTCTTAGTGAGAACTAAGAAAAAAACAGGTTAGCCCGCACATCCATTTGCGACTTGCATAAACGCTAGTGCACACTGTTGTAACTGCAGAAAGTAATTTCTTAAACACCAGATACAGCAGCACAGAAATGACACTAAAATCCAGACAAACACTGAACCAGCGGAACATTTAAAATGCATTACTGTTATACCTTTTACATGGAAAAAATAAAGACGTTTAGTGCACAGTTTGATCAAGTTGTGTTTTCCCACCGACAGCGTCAAGCTAGACTGTACTCTCTAACTTTAATACCTCTCTGTGGGGGCAAAGTCACCATACCTACAGGGCTTTGCCCTACAGAGAGGTATTAGAGTTAGGGAGCCACCTGATAAGGCTACCTTGATGCAGTAGTTGGGCAAAAGCAATTTAATCAAACTGGGCACTAAGGAGGACATGTATGAATTTTGTTGCCCAGATGTCAATTTTATTGCGCACATTAGTAGTATAGAATGTGCCTGAATTTATTAACCTGTTCTACTGCAGGGTCATAGATTCGGCACTTTCTAGCTCCAAAACGTCAACTCACTCTCAGGTAAAACAATTTTAACTTGGTCTGGCTGTTGCAGCAGTAATGCCGTCCTCCCATCATAAATGCGTAGAATCATACGGCTGTGGTGCAACACGCCTCCAGAACACTCCCACATCTTAGGCACATTACAAATTGCTGCGGGCGCCTCATAATGCGCCTAATTTTGGAGTGCGTCTGATTATAAATCTAGAGAACAGGGATGCATCAGTTTTGGGGTTGAAAGGACATCAGAATACTGGAGTAGCCCCGTACATACATGTCGCCCTAAATGCCTTCCTTTTTTCCAGGTATAAAGTATAGCAGTAATTTATTTTAAATGTTCTACTGGTACAGCGTTTGTATGGGTTTTGGTGCCAGTTGTGTGCTAAAGAATCTGGTGTTTGAGAATTTTCAAGTGAGAATTAACAAGCCTATTGAACTAGTTCCCTGTCACTGCCAAGCCTGAAGTGCCTCTAGCAAGTAATGTTATCCAGAGTTCAGTATTGCAAAACACCATGTGCATTTCTTTCTGTGGCATCTCCTTCAACAAGGTGCTCTGCTAGTCCCCTACCAACACAAGCCCATAGGGGTTACCACACTGTGCAACTGAAAGTACACCATATAGGTAGAAAGCTAACACCAGAAAACATGCAACTTTACATTTATTGCATATTCATTAAAATTCAGTCTTGGCTAGAAGCTGACGCATTCACTATGCACCTGAGGTTGATAACACCACACTCGTTGGCTTCTGTTCCACACGGTATTATACTTAGAGCAGGACCTGACACAAGGATTCAGAGAACACCAACGAGAATTCCTGTGTCAAGCTCCCTTAGGCCCCATAAAAAAGTAAGTCAGTTTTGCCTGGAGTGTTCGTTTCTTTTAACTTTGAAGCCATTAAAAAACAAGTGAAACCTATCCCTGGTAGCTCCATAGCTAAGGCCTCTCCCCAGGGTATGAGGCGTTCTTTCCAAAGCAGTTGACCCCTTTAATGTTTAATCGTAATGGCTAATTTAAGTTGTGACCTATGTGTGTATGTAGTACATTATTTATAGCATCCTAAGTATTTAGAAAATCCTCCATGATCCCCCACTGTCCTCTTCATTAGTAAGCATAAGATATTAACATAATGTACCAATAACCTACATTTTCTAGCTAGTTATGCTATGTGCTAATGTCATTGAATCCCATAGCGTTCTCTTTTCTAAACTTTGTTCCTTTGTGAATCCTTGGAAGGCAGGTATTGGTGACATGTGAAGAAGCCTAGCACAGACCACAGCGTTAGAGTGATAGACTACTAGGTGACCAGATGAATTCATTGAGTCAGGTCATTTTCCTACATCTCTTCATGCAGGACTGGGAAAAGGTATTCTGGGGCCCTAGGCAAATAAGACATGTAGCCACCTTCACCCCTCCATGGAAAATTCAGCCCACTCCATGTCTACTTTCGCCCCATTTCTGCCTCGGATAAAGTGGCGCCCTAGGCATTTGCCTACCTGTTGTCACAGCCCTGTCTACATGTCCCTATTGAAATATTAGTCTATTACATGTCAAAGAGATTTATTAAACGTTTTATGCATCATACATCGGATGAAATATAAATAAGGGTGGTGACGACAATCAGCATGATTATCAATTCTCGTTATAAGAACTAGAGGTAAAAACCAAGATAAACACGGGGCCTTACAGGCGTAAACTGTTTAGCAATAAGTATCGCACCAGCAATGGTAGAATTGAGTATAGCCACACTGGCTATAGCAGAAAATATGGAGATTTCAAAACACAAGGGCTCATGGTGGGTATTAGTGTGCTACCAGCTGTCACCGTCAGAAGGAAAAGAAGATGTTGGTCAGGGACCAAATTATGCCATTCGGCAGGAAAGGGAGATGGTGACCAAAGACCAAGATCGTTCAAACTGTGAGGAAGACAAACATTTTGAAAGATAGTGAACAGGGACCAAGATGATGCCATTTGCCAAGAAGATGATAACCAGAGAACAAAATTTTTCCATCTGACAAGAAGATCATGTTATTGACCAAGATGGTCCGAATTGCCAGGGAGAGGAAGATGATTACCAGGGACCAAGATAGTCCAAACTGTTAGGGAGAGAAAGATGGTGAGCAGGGACCAAGTTGGGACTATCTCTCCCTGACAGTTTGGACTATCTTGGGCCTTGGTCACCATCTTCCTCTCCCTGACAGTTCAGAGCATCTTGGGGAGGAAGATGATGACCAGAGATCAAGATAGTCCAAACTGTCAGGGAGAGAAAGATGGTGACCAGGGACCAAGTTCGAACTATCTCTCCCTGACAGTTTGGACTATCTTGGTCTCTGGTCACCATCACCATCTCTGGTCACCATCTTTCTCTCTCTAACAGTTTGGACTATCTTAGTTCCTGGTCATCATCTTCCTCTCCCTGACAGTTTGGACTATCTTGATCTCTGGTCATCATCTTCCTCCCCAAGATGCTCTGAACTGTCAGGGAGAGGAAGATGGTGACCAAGGCCCAAGATAGTCCAAACTGTTAGAGAGAGAAAGATGGTGACCAGAGACCAAGATAGTCCAAACTGCCAGGGAGAGGAAGATGGTGACTAGGAACAAAGATAGTCCAAACTGCCAGGGAGAGGAAGATGATTACCAGGGACTAAGATAGTCCAAACTGTTAGAGAGAGAAAGATGATGACCAGGGACCAAGTTCAAACTATCTCTCTCTGACAGTTTGGACTATCTTGGCCTTTTGTCACCCTCCTCCTCTCCCTGACAGTTCAGAACATCTTGGAGAGGAAGATGATGACCAGGGACTAAGATAATCCAAACTGTAAGGGTGAGGAAGATGATGACCAGAGACCAAGATAGTTCAAACTGACATGGAGAGGAAGATGGTGACTAGGGACAAAGATTGTCCAAACTGTCATGGTGAGGAAGATGGTGACTAGGGACCAAGATAGTCCAAACTGTCAGGGAGAGGAAGATGGTGACTAGGGACCAAGATAGTCCAAACTGTCAGGGAGAGGAAGTTGGTGACTAGGGACGAAGATAGTCCAAGCTATCAGGGAGAGGAATATGGTGACCGAGGACCAAGATAGTCCAAACTGTCAGGGAGAGTTAGATGGTGATTGAGGACCAAGATAGTCCAAACTGTCAGGGAGAGGAAGATGGTGACTAGGGACGAAGATAGTCTCTATTATTGTGGAGAGGATGATGGTTCACAGGCTACAAGATATCAGAATACGAAGATGGTGAACAAACGACAGTAAAATTTGCAAAAGGAAAGGGAAGATAGTGGCCAGTACAATGAAGCAGGGAGAGGAGCTGTTCCCAAAATAGTAAAATGTATATTGTTTTTACTGAAATCTACTCTATTCTAATAACATGCCAAATACTTCTGGAAGTCCCTGCCTTTCTCCCCTATTACTGGCTTACCATGTGGAAAATGATAACTCCACAAATCCTTCCTAGTGTTTTTTTTCTATCTAGGTCAAGGGCTTTGTAGTCTTTCTCATTGGCTTATCTACAAGTTTGTATTTGATCCAGTCTCATATATTTAGATGTTTTTACAAGGTCACAGTGCACATTATGCTAATTTGATCACTGGAAGATAACTTAATAAACAACATGTCTAAAAACACTAACACAAAAGTCCTGTGGTTTCCCTATTAACTGTTCATAGAGCTAAACCCTTAAACCGAACAAACATATGACAAAATCAGAGGTTAAAGTTGCTGTGTATAAAGTAACCATGGGATTATACGATAATTGTAAGTGCACAGGCATACCAGAAAGAGTGCAGAGGTAGCAGTTGTGCCTGGATCCTGGTGCCCGCGGGGCCAAAGTTCCCTCTGCTAAATTTCTCTCAACTAGTTCAAATTAAAAGGATACTCTAAAACCAATGTAATACAAACAGATCAGATTTAATGAACAGTTTGTCACATACAGTGGCACAGCAGTCTTGATGGCTACAGTCTTGAGATGAGGCACACAGCCTAATGGTTACATCCACACTAGGTGGCGCTATGGTTTAAATGTTTCTGAGCAGGTTCACATGGAACCTCTAAGTCCATTTAGAGGAAAAGGTGAGCTTTCAAGTAATGAATGTGTGTCTATAGGCTGTAAATAAAGTATAAGGTTCACCCCCCATAATAAATGCCATTAGATAAGCAATACATTGCTCTTTTGTGCTCTTGTGTATTAGTGATATCTGTATAGGACAGGGTACCTTTGACCGATCAGAGAAAAATATTCTAAGGACCCAATATCAAGCTATACAGAACTAGTACATCTCTAATTGTATCGGTATTACTACGGTATTTTAGTAGTCTTACAGCCTTACCCTAAGTAATATCAAAGTCAAAAGCGTGTTCCCATCTTACGCTTTGATGGCAAATTGATTGGGTGATGCCATTAAAGTGTAAAAGGTGGGGGTCCCGATTCTCGGACTTGCACCTATCTTGGAAATGGGCCCTGGTCACGCTTATGTACTGACCTCCATTCTGTTCTATAGGAGTTGCGAGTATGGATGAGTGGTGTGTTCGACTGTACTCAGAACTCCCATGGAACAGAATGGAGAGCAATGCGCAAGTGCGAACTACTCTTTGTTCTGAATGGAGACTTTCGAGGCCCATTGCTGAGATAGGTGTGGGGCCCAAAAGTGGGACATGTACCTAACACACTTTGATAGTATAGTCCAACGATATACCATCAAAGTGTGAGATAGGAACACCCCCTTTACCATAGTTATCAACTTGCCAGGTACCAAAATTTACACTGATGTGACAGGGAAACCAAATGAAAACAGTGGTGAATGAAATATTGATTAATACAGCTTTGATTTGATTTTCTATGTGGGGGTGTTCTTACATTTTTTATTATATAACATATGTAGTATATTTTCCCTTTTTTATACATATTTTATTAGCAATTTAACTGAAAACAAAAATAGAGATTATACAGAAAGGAATCAAAAATTTGTAACGTTTGTAAAACTTGACAACCTGGTATTACTTCCTTTTTCCTGTGGAGGCGCTGCAGGGAAACTGAACACTTGCTACTGTGTGAAACCTATGGATTACATTTGATTGCTGGAGGTCTCAGCATTGGGACTTCTTGTGATCTAATTACTTTAAGGACTGTAAACAGTGGCTAATCTCTTTAAGATTTATCTGTGAATAAAGTTGAATATAATTGATAATTGAATTACATGTTGGAAAAGTGTAACTGATGGGGGTCCAGCAACTAATACCAGCAATCCTGAGAGTAGACGGGTCCCTACCGTATGGGGCCACCTTTAATTAAACTCTATAGGACTATTCTTTCTTGGGATCAGTGAGGGTCTTGGTTTGTTATGTCATACTGGGAATTGCCAAGAATACTTTCTTTCTTTGCTAAACTATTTCTATCTAATGTGATATCCATCATACTTCACAGCACTGCAAACCAATAGCCCAGTGACTCATGTATGCTTCTATGTGCTATGCACGTGCGCAGAGACTCTTGTAGTGTAGGCTTTGCACATACTGCCATTCAGTGCTCAATGACAGCAAGTGAGGTGCTATTCTTATCACCAAAATGACGCACCCTGTCAATTCATCTGGCACCATAGATGTGACATAACGTTTGTGGCCAAATGCTAGTAGTGATGTGCCTGCAGCATGGGTATAACGATAGTCATAGCAGCTGCTATAAGATCCAAAAGTTCTGGGGGCCCACTCAGGTGCAAGTTGAAAAAGAAATCCAGCTCACCAGTGTATAAATTAGCTTTGTCCAGCTGATGTCTGCCCGGAGACGTAGAGAGCCTTGCTACTATATCAATGCAGACAAAAAGAGTTGTCTCCAGCATCCAGATCAGGGAGAGCAAAATTTGATAAAACTTCATCCTTTATGAATTATCCACTTAAGAAGTCCATGTACAAAAAGACATATGTTGAAGTGCCCACACTGACGCGTTTTGGAGGAGCCCATACTCATAGTGCTAAAAGGGCTATGCAATACATGGAAACCTCTAAAGAAGCATTTATGCTATCTATCATACATGAACAAAAACTTTGAGATTCTTAGTTCACATGTTTTGATCAAAAGATGTTTATGCCACCCCCGACTTACAACGGGATCTCAAGGCGGGTGGTCCTACTCTATCTATTATCTCTCACTAGAGCCAAATTCAGACTTCTCATTGGGCCAACCGACCTCCATAATCCAGAGAGAAAAAATAAAAACAGGCACCAACCTTGCACGCATACTGCACTGATATAACAAGCTGTGGAGGTGGGTGGGGTGCAGGACACCAAAATGGAGGCATCTATTACTCCCTTTATAAGTTAAAAGCAATATATGCCATATGCAACGTATAGTTCTGCACAAAAAAATATTTCTGAAAAACACAATGTGAACCTGGGTGCCACTGGCTTGAATGCGGCATATATATATATATATTTTATATATATATATATATATATATATATACACGCATTACAATACCAGTGGCACACCAACTGCTAAAATACAATACATGGAAATCCCTAAAGAAGCATTTATGCTATCTATCATACATGAAAAAAACTTTGAGATTCTTAGTCGGTTGGCCCAATGAGAAGTCTGAATTTGGCTCTAGTGAGAGGTAAAGATAGAGTAGGACCACCCGCCTTGAGATCCCGTTGTAAGTCGGGGGTGACATGTACATCTTTTGATCAAAACATGTGAACTAAGAATCTCAAAGTTTTTTTCATACTCATAGTGTACTCATATACAGCTAGTCCAATCACATGACCGGGTCAAATCGTATATATTGTATACAAAGCATAAAATTAAATATCAAACATATAAAAATATAGATGCAAGAACAATGTACCTTTTTGTTGGTTACTAAGGAGGTAGTGGCTTCGTCCTATCTAGGACTACCTCTGACATATTGCATTATTATTTATATCTTTAAAGGGGTATGCCACCATAGACTTTGATGGCATAGCACTTCAATTTGCCATCAAAGTCTCATAGGTGCAGCTCCCAACTCTGGGACTAGCACCTATTTCAAGAACTGGCCCTCAAAAGTTATGGCTCAGAACGAAGAGACAGTTGCACTTGCGCACCCCTCTCTATTCTGTTCTATCACAAGGCCTTATGGGGAAGGAGCTGAGAAGCTCAAGCACCCTCTACTGGATGTAACAAATCCTCAATATGCTTTTGACCCACTGAGTCTTTAGAAAGCAAAAGGTATATTAACCAAGCAAGTATCACCCATCTGGATACAGCAGCTGTTTTCGGGTTTTGCCCCTCACCAGTGCAGGGCAGAGCGATACTGGCTGGCTTGGTGGGAGGCAATGAGTGGCTCAGAAGGGGGAATATCTCTCCTTGAGGAGAGAGCCATATAGAGC
Organism: Phyllomedusa bahiana; assembly: GCA_025379985.1. Lineage (NCBI taxonomy): Eukaryota > Metazoa > Chordata > Amphibia > Anura > Hylidae > Phyllomedusa > Phyllomedusa bahiana. The sequence goes on along the minus strand of JAODAL010011134.1, from coordinate 14,095 downwards.
ACCATATTCTGTTCTATGGGTGTTCTGAGTACAACTGCTCACCTGTACTGGGGACTTGCATAGAACAGAATGGAGAGTTATGCACAAGTACGACTGACTCTCCCTTCTGAGCCGTAACTTGTGGGCGCCTGCTCCCACGAAACAGGTGGGTCACAGAGGTGGGACAAACATCTATCAGACATTGACGGTATATTCTAGCGATATACCATCAGCGTCTATGGGGGGGGGGGGAACCCCTTTAATTTTTGCTTCTTATGCTACTGGTTTAATTTCCTGTGAATATGTAGAGCTGCCCATCTTATTTTGCTATGGGGCCCTATGAATTTAAGCTTCCCCTCAGTTTGTTCCTTTGTCAGATGCCAGGATTCAATGTTTCTATATCTCTCTGTATCTGCAAAGTCACATATAGGGGCCCTAGAGCCACAAGTAGCTAAGAAGTCACAAGTACTTTTCTAGTTATACTAGCTGTACCATGAAATTTCATGTAATTAACATTTTTACCGCAACTGACTATAGAAATAGTAGCAAAATAATTGACCCCTTCTTGGAATTTTATGTACTGATCCCTCTAAGAAGTTCTGTTAAAATTGACAGCTCCAGATTCATAATGCTGCCCCTGGAAAAACTTGTGCCTGACTATATCTGTATTTTCTACTCAGTGGCGAGCTACAGGGGGTGCAGAGGTTGCATTTGCTATTGCGCTCTGGTGCCAGAAGGAGTTTGAAGCCCGTCTGCAACATGAAAGAGCAGCAGCGCTATAAACAGCAATTAACTGTTTACGGGCTTTGGTTTTCTGGCGGGGCCCAGGAGCTTTATAATACACCCTGGAAAAGAATAGAAAGACAAACAGAATTTTAAAGCAGAAAACCAATATGCAAAAACAGCCAGGATATGAAATTCAGGGCAAAAGCAAAATTCAGCAGAGTTAGTATGGATCTTTAGAATGGATTTTATACAGAAGGAGAACTGTCATCTCTTGGGCTTCAATGTAAATTGAAACAACCTTTTTTAAAAGTCTCATCTAGGACTTGGAAAATATGGTTAATTTTTTTCTTAAAATAGCATCTTACCTGTCCACAAATTGAGTCAGGTTTTGCATCTCAGCAGCATTAACCCCCTTCCTGCTCCATGTTGTACCCCATTTACATTATGGGAACTCCGCAGTTTGCACAAACTGACATGAATGTATGGCTGTGCCCGTGCCCTACCTTGTGGATGCCAGCTGTAATATCCAGCTATTACCATGCTCTTACAGCCTGGATCTAAGACATCTCTGGTTTCGGGCATTTAACACCTTAGATGCTGCAGTTAGCAATGAATGAAGCATCTAAGTGGTTAAAAAAAGGGGAGGGGGGCTTCCTCTTTCACACCATGAACCCTGCTTACAATAAGCAGACAATAAGCAGACAACAGGTTTTCAGTCTGATGTAGGCCCTAGGTCATACTTACCAACTCTCCCTGATTGTTAGGAGCCTCCCTGAAAAGGTGGAGTCCTCCCGGGCTCCCCGAAGTGTTGGTAAATCTCCTGCTATGGTAGGTTTGCCACCAATCTGGTAAACCACCGGCAGGGACAGTTTCACTGCCAGGGGGCCAGTGCCGGTATTTTATTTGTATCGGCCATATCAAGTACTTGTAGCTTTTAGAATACACTCTTGGGCATGGCTATTAGGGTATGTTCACACGGCTTATTTGAACGCTGTTTGGATGCTGATTTTTCAGCACCCAAAACAGCATCAAAACCTCACCTGAAACGCGCTTCTTCAGAAGACGTTTTAGATGAGGTTTCTACCGATACAAATTAATAGCCAAGGCAAAAACTGTGTCGAAAAACACGGCGCACAATATATACACACTAGTGCAGCCTATATGGCTGAAAGGGGCAAACATAGTCACAAGTTGACAATGTTTGTTTGGTTTTAGCCTAAGGCCGTGTTCACACGGCTTATTCCCGACGGATTTGTGAGCCGTATTGAGCTCACAAATCCGCCATGAATAAGGGGCAGGACAGGGGCGGGGCCGGAGCGCGGCGGGGGCGCCGCGCCCCGCCCCAAATACAAATCAATGTTTAAGGCGCGGCCGCGCCGTAAAAAAAGTGCATGTCACTTTCTCCCCCGCGGCGGATTCGCCGAGCGGGGAGGAGCGACGGAAATCCACTGTTCTCTATGAGAGCAGTGGATTACCGTAATGACATGGACGGATTGGCGCCGTACTGCAGCGCAAATCCGGCGCGGAGTACGGCGCCAATCCGTGCCCAAATAAGCCGTGTGAACGAGGCCTAAGGCTACATGGCAGCTAAACCACTTTATACATCTCAGTTCTATGTTTTTTTTTTGTTTTTTTTTACTGGCTGTGGCTCTTTAAATAGTGGTGGTGCCAGGGTGAAGCATCACTTGGTGCATAGGGAAAGCTGATTTATGTTCTGTTACCCAGCTTGGATGCTGGTTAGGTGATCCAACATCCAATAAAGCTGGAGGACCACATTCTTTATCAGCCTCCTTCCAAATGTACACAGATGTGACAAGGGGGTGTAACTTTATGCAAAAGAGGGTTTCTCAAGTAAAACAGGGGGTGTGGCCCAATCAAACCATCAAGGTGGCAAGCTGCAATTCAAAGTCTCACTGAAGGCCACTTCCAAAAGTTGGCAAATATGCCCTAGGTCTGCCTTCAGTGTACCCAGGAAGCAAGGAATTATAGAATACCTATTTACCTGCCTACCTCTATCACCCAGACAGGAAAAATACACTGCAATACAGAAGGTTTGCAGTGAATATAATCAGGCGATTACATGGTCCTCTGGTAAAATTAAAAAAGGGAAAAAAGTGACATAAATTACTTAAAAATATTAACAATAGAAGCAAAAAGAAAAAAAATCTAAGAAACTTATTTTTCTATCAAAAACAGTTTATTATATGGCAAAAAAGAAAGAAACAATACACAATTAATATTATAAATCTATAGTTACCCATGCTTTAAAATGATCATGTTATTTAAAGGGGTTTTGCCACAAAGTAAAATTGACGTGGGAAGCTTGCAGATGAAATTATTGAAAATTCTGTAGCATTTTTGTTTTAGCTGCTCCCTTAGTAATTCACAGTGTATAGCTGGCCACCAGGGGATACGACCAGCGATGAAATGAAAAATGAAACCTCATTCAGGTATATATGTATATATATTGTGGGGATTAGCGGTCACAGAGGTAGGCCCACACGGGTTGGTTGCAACAAAAACACAGAGTTTTTATTTTAGTAGCAAAACAAAACAGCAAAACAAACTGAAAGCCTTATGCAGCAGGCTTACTTCAGCCGTTTAACATGCAGCACAACAACAAAAGATATAAGTCCAGCATCAAAAAAGGAACATAGTTTATACACTACTGTGTGGCAGGTGAAGTCTCTCTAGAAGCAGCCTCCTCGGTCTAGTTTGGGGGGTCTGTAGCGGCTCCTTCCTGCTCAGCCCCTTCTGGAAAAATTGCCCCCCCAAAGGGGACCAATTGCACCAGGTGACTTTCCCCGGGCTGCCTGCACAGGTTTTTAAAGGCCGGGAAAACAGCGGTAAAGCCGGGACCAGAGGGGTGAATGGCCCCCCACCCAGCTACAGCCGTTCAAAAAAAACAGCAGCTAACTAAAAAATTTTTTAAAAAAAGAGAAAAGGGTTTTCAGCTTCCAAAAATACAAAATTTTATTATCCCAAAATTAAAAAACCCCAAAATAGGAGCAAAAAAAGGACAAAAAACGGAAAACCCGCCTTTTTACAAAATACAACCCTCTGTAACCTTGGCTATTTAAAATAAAATGCTGTTTTTTCCCCCCACTAAGGTCGGTTTCCTTGGGGGGAAACCACTTTTTGAGTTCTCCTGTGTCCTTAGACTTTTGGGAAAAGGGCCGGGGGGGGCCAACTGGTCTGGCCCCCGCATCCCTGGGACCCCCCTACTTTTGCGTAATGTGGGGGACATACCCCCATCCACTTTTTTCCCTGTGGTTGCTTACTTTATATATATTTTTTTTATATTAGAAAAAAGGATTATTTTTTAAAAAGAGCTGTGTAGTTAGTACTACTGTTTTCTAACGTAGGCCAGGTGAAATGAGGAACCCGATATGTGGTTTTTTTTTGTTCAATGTGTGTGTATATATTATATATATATATATAATATATTTTAAATATATTATTTATATTTATTAAATTTTTTTTTAAATTTTTCCATAAAAAAAAATTTTCAGCCTCGGGGTTTCGGGTTTAAAAAAAAACGTGAAAACGTAAATTTATTCCCACTATTAAAAACCCGACGTTTGGGCTCTCTCCAGAGCCCTTGAAAATGGTTTTCACGTTTTTTTCACCTGACAAACCAAGTGCTCAACTTTTCTATGGTATAGTAAAATTTGGGTTTCCCTCGCGGGAAAATCCATAGTTGTGGCACCCCCCTAAAGTTTACATTAAAAAGTGCGGTTTTTTTTTCTTTGAATATATATTTTAAAAGTGTGTTAATTATATTTAAAATATATTTATAAAAATATATTTAAAAAAATTATTTTAAGGTGTGTGTATACATTGAGGTGAAAACAAATCCACATATCTGGTTCCTGCGGGGATTTCAACCTAGAACCCCTACATTGAAAGGCAGAAGTGATAACCACTCAGCTTTAAAGTGTATTTTATACAAAAATAACTAAATAAAATACTAAAAAAAAAGCACTTCGAACATAAATGTTTTTAAAAAAAAGACAATTTTTTTTGTAATAAAAAAAGGCCACTTGACTAGGGTTGGGGTGACGCCTTAAAATTTGGGGCGGGACTTTCAAAGGGGTTTTTTTAGGGGGAAAAGATTTTGTACATAAACCACATTTTTATCTAAAAAACCCTATACAAACATGAAAAAGAAAAAAAACAATGCAAAGTACCACAAAATAATAAGTTAGTATATTATATTTGCACAAAATTACAATAAAAGATAAGAAAAATGGATAAAAGAGGTCCTGGGGGGGAAAATGCCGGAAAGGACTATAGGGATTAGTGGTAAGTATCTTAAAATAGGATGGTATACCGACATTAATTACGCGTGATATTAATATGTAGGTAAAATCATAGAAAGAGGTAGCCACTAGTTATACAAGATCAAGCAATGTCCCCAGTAAACAAAATTTTTACCAATAGGGAAAAACCCCCAATGATTTTTTCAAAAATTTCTTCTTATTTTTTCCAACAAAACCGTATAGCCATTAACAATCCGTTTTAAGGGTCGAGCACTTTTGTGGGTAAAACTGGTTTATCTGCAAGATTATCTGCCCATTAACAGCCTATTTCAAAACTATGCCCGACACCCATATGAGTCACCCTAAACGGGGTCCCTTCATCGCTGAGCATGCGAGGAACCCTGCCTATCGGGGTGGTCAATGGCTGCATAATTTTGCAGGTGAAGTGGTAGCATCACCAGCAAAATTGTGCATTCACTGGCCACCAAATGTGCCCTTAAATTGGGGGGTGGGGGGGACATTTCCCAAAATATACAAAAGCTTTTTTCCTTTTTTTTATTTGCAGGGGGGTGCCCCTTGCAAAGATGGGGACTTAAAGGGGATTTTCCACCTTCGATCTCCTGGCCGACCTAAACCATCGGGGAAAAACCAGAGATGACCCCGGGGATGTTTTTCCAAGTAGATTTTACCAGGGGCAATCAAAAAGTCTTTTGGGAGTACAGTCTAATTCTAATGGTTGGGTGATCGATTTAAAGTCCAAATTTTTTTTCAAATTTGGGCTTGGCCAGGGTTTTGTACTTCGGGGAAAAATTTTTAAAATGTTGTGGTAGTAAGGGGAATTCTTTTTTTTTGCTATTTTCCAAACCATTTTTGTCACTGCCCTCAGTTATAATGAAATTTGGTTCCATTTTGGTTATTTCCTAGTACTGCATATCCTGTAAGAGCGCCTTTAAGCCGGAATCACTTCAGGGTTTTTTTAATGCATTTTTCTTAGCCAAAGCGGGAAAGGGGGACCCAAAGCAGGATGGTAAAAAAAAAGTTCTTACTTTACACCTCCCTTTCCTTTTGAGTCCCTTCTTGACTTTCTCTCCAAAAACAGCACCAAAAACTGCATGTGTGATTCCAGCCTTTTTTAAAATTTGACCCCTGGGGGTTAATTTTCTCCCTCCAGGGGCCCGGGGTTTTCCCGCTAAATTCGGGACGGGGGGGTTTAAGGGATGGTAACCCCTAATTTTAAGGTCAAAAGAAGGTCCAAAAATGCATGGGGTTTTAAAACCGTGCCCCCAGTGGTCGCCACCAAAGGTTTTTTTCCATAAGTAATTTCAGGGCCTCATACAGCTAAGAATCAGTGTAAGGGACGCCCTAATCTGATCCTGCCTTACTGTGCCTAAGCAGGGCAATCGCCCCGAAAAGGGCGATCCTGCAGTCGAACCTCTTCCGGGAGCTGTCCCTATTTTAAACCCGTGTGCCAAAAAAAACAGAAAACAAATACCCCAGGATCCCAGTAGAAGCCAGAACGTGCAAAAGAAAGGGCAGTGCTGGCGCCAAATCAGGAATAGAGAACAGGTCTGTAGCTATAGTGACCTGAGGAGCTGTTTGCACCCCATCCCAAGAGGGGATATTTTTGGAAAAAGGTAGGACATTTGTTAATGGCCCTTATATTGCAAAGTTACTTTTTTCTGAAGATTTTTTTAACAAAAAAAAAACAATCTTTGTAGTGAAAAAAAACCCCTTTAAAAGGCCCCCATTTAGGGTTTTTCCGGGGACAACAAACCCCCCCCCCGGACCCCTGGGGGGAAATAATGCTGATATCCCCCCTTGACAACGGGAAAAACCCATTTTTACGGGATGGTTTCTAGCAACCCTATTGTGGGCAAGGGGAGCCTAAGTCTAGGGGGTTTTCAATAGTTTTTGCCCTTTTTCACAGTAAGGAAAAGACTCATTTAAACGGGGAAGGGGGGATTTTAAAAAATTGGTAGCGTAAGGGTGCCATAAATCCCCTTGCCTAATAAAACAGCTGGATTTTTAAAAAAGATTCCGAAAACCCCAAGAGTACTAAAAGAAAAAAAAAAAAAAACCAAAAAAAGGGGGCCCCCTTAAAATTTTTCAGCCTGGAAAAGATTTTAAACCAACATTTTTGGAAAAAAAATTGTTCATTACACTACAACCAAAGGGGGAATTTAGAAAACCCGGGGGGAACCCTTACATTGGTTAATGAAACGTGACACCGTCCCCATTTCCCAAAAACCCCCACTCCCATTCAATTCCCAAGTGGATCTGAACTCCCAATACCAGACACCTACTGGCGCTGTATCTGAAAAGGGAAAAAATCCCACCCATGTTTTCCAACCACTTTTAATGGCAAAATGCCCCTGATTATATTCTCTTTCCAACTTTACACATTTTAACAAAGTTGTTTTTGGAATTTTCAGTAGAATCCAAATAAAAATTTTCCCCAATGGCCCCCAAAATTTGGGGTTTTAAAAAAAATTTATAAATGGTTTTTTCCCCCCCTTTCAAGTTTAAAGGGGGTTTTTCTTTCTTCCTCAAAGTTTCCCATGGGGTTTTTTGAAAGGAATATTTTAAACCCTACTTTGCCCCTGTCCCTCCCTGGAAAATAAAGCTTTCTTTTTAATTGCATATGAGCCCCCGTGATTAGAAATTCTGCTAAATTAGATAAATCTCTTGGCTGCCCCGGACGGGGAAGGGTTCGGGAGTTAAATTTTAAACAACAAAATTTTACTGGTTTTTGTCTGAAAGATCAGATAAAAAAACAAAGGCTCTGGGTTTCCCCAAGTTCGTGTTTCACCTGGGTAAAGACTTCACCCCCTTGCTCTCAGATAGAACAAACCGGGAGAGGGGGAGAAGTACACGGGTTGGTCATTTGGGGGAACCGAGAGAGCCAAAAGGGGGTTTAAAATAAATTTGTGCTCCTTAAACAAAAAAAAAAAAGAAAAAGGGCAATATTTTTGGAGAAGCCCTTTCTTTTAGTGACCCCTTTACAGTTGAAAGCAAAATCTTTTGTAGCGAGACAACCCCTTTAAGTCTGAGGCCAGGTCATACCTTGCTACTAGACGGCCTCAGAGAACTGGGAAGTGGCCTCACAGTTCTCCCCATTCATTTCCATGGGAGTTCTTATTGAGCTGAACACACTATCTGGAATTCCCAAATAAAGGGAGGGGGGAAACAAGTTTAATTTGCGGCCATTCCCAAATTTCCCGGGGGCCCCCTTTTAAAAAGCATGAGTTTGGCGTTAGACCTAAACTTAAAAGATGGGACAAACCCTTTGATACCATCATCTCTTGTAGTGTACATTGATAAAGGGGTTAATATTGATATCCATTATTCGTGTTGGTCTAGGATAGCAATTGAAATGTCTAATAGTATATCTTTGTTGGGTAACACTTAATATTCCTGGTTGTTTGTAGCAGTGAAGGGAAGGCCCCATTCACATTATGTTGGGGCTCTGCAGCCAGTACATGCCAAAATCAGAGACGTAACTATAGTCATAGCAGGTGCTATGGGGCCGGGGGGTCCCAGGAAACCCACCCTTTGGTTTCCCAAAAAAAAATCAAGGGAAAATACAAATCGGGGTGTATGTGGGGGCTATTATCCGCCCTTTTTTTTTTGGGTGCTTCAGTTTTCTGTTAAAGCTGTGTGTGCTGCGGGTGCGGGTCGGGTCTCTTGGGGTTGGGTTTCTCTTATTTTGCTGTGTGGATTCTAGTTATGTCCCAGAATACCTTTAAAAGGGTATTTAAATGTATATTTCTGTGTATACATAGGCTTTAATATAACATAATCCCATTTGGAAATGGTTTTGTTTTTTCTGCTATACGTTTTGAGGGACAAAACAAAATTTCCTTCCCGTCCCTTAAAGGGGTGTTCCCACCATGCACCTTGCTTGGAATATCTATAGGATATGCCAACAAAATCTGATAGGTGGATTGCATCTAGAACCTGCACCTGTCTCAGTACCAGCCCCCCAAATGGGTTGGGTTTGGGAAAAGGGGGATCAAATCAGGTGAGCACTGTGTTTGGCCTCCCCTAAGATGGGAAAAAAGCCCTTTTTAAAGCAAAACTTATACTGTCTTAAAGGGGTTGTCTCACTACAAAGAATAGCTTTCAAAATGTAGGGAACACTAAAGAAGAGTTTTAAAAAATTTCGCTTGTTCATCTTTTTTTTTTTAAGGACTACAAATTATTTTTTTTTTTTTTCACCTTCTAATCTCTATCTGACCCCCCAAGTGACAGCCCGTGTACCCCTTTTCCCCTGCTGTTTTTTTATTGATAGCGGGAGTGTTTTGTATCAACAGGTCAGGCGGGCGTGAGAGCTTGTGGTTATTGATTTTCAGAAAAAGACAGTAAAATTTTTACTGTTTACATTAGTTCCTTCTCCCGTCCTGGTAGAAATTTAAAATTTACTAAAACTGACTAAAAACATAAAAACAGAGAAGTCTGAATACAGGAGCTTTATACTAATTCAGACAGCTTGCCCCGGAAAGTGACAGACCAAAAACGCTTATTTCTTTCATTCTCCCCAGAAACTTTTGGGTGAGACAACCCTTTAATAGGACCAAATGTAGCCACAAGTAGACAATGTTCCGTCTATCAAAGCCTATGGAACCCATGGGACACGGTCGACATTTTATACCCTTAAAAGTATTTAGACATATACCAAACAGCTTTTGATGCAGAAAAATTTTTTTGCCAAAGGGAGAAGAAAAGGTCGTCTTTGTTTTTTCCCCTTAAAATTTTTTTTTTTTACAATTTTTTTTTTTTAAAGCACTTGTGGCTCAAAAAACCCCTTTAAAAAAAAATGTGTAAAACCCCCTATGGTGAAGGGGTTTGGGGAGTAAAATCTTCAGCCCCGGGTTTTTCAATTTCAAAGGTGTCATAAAGAACTTTAAAGGGGTTTATCATTTTTTAAAAGGTCTTCAGAATAAGGGACAGTGAAAACAAGAATTTGAAATTATGTATTTGTAAAGGTTTTTTTATTTACAGGACACTTATTTCGTTTTCGTAAACACTGTTCCCCGTCGGGGCGGATTCTACCTCCTTTTATTTCATTGGTGGGCCCGCCTACTTTTTTTTTCATTCTGTCTGGCCCCCCGGGGGTTTTCAAGGTCGTTAAATTCCCGCCCCTTTTCCCCTCAGAAAAAAGGGTTGACAACAATTTCATTGCACAGCCCGCCCGAGCACAGTAACACTGCAGCTGCTTCTACAAATCGAAAAAAAGCGAATTGTGCCCGGTGCCTAATGCTTTTGGTTTGTAAACATAGAAAATAAAAGATCTTGCTGTCTGGAAAGAGTTCATAGAAGCGGGTTCAACTGTAACAAACCCCCAGTGTGAGAGGGAAAAGTCAGTGTCTGAGTTCATAGAAGCTTTTTTGACCATTTTCTTTCAACTCCGTCCCAAAGGGGCCCTAAACGGTCAAGTTTTTCAGGAAATTTTTTTCAGCATTGACAGTGATATCATTATTGTTTGCATTCTGCACGGTGATATCATTTTTGTCAGTGCTTTTTTTTTGGGGGGGAACCTGAAAAAATGACCCTGTTGGGGGTCTTGAGGGTGGAGTTGGGGAAAAACTGGTCTAGAAAGAATTCAGGGTGTGTATGTAAAATACGCTCTCAAAATGACGCATAGGGAGAGGAACGACACATTGACATGGGGGGCTCAGAAGGGAGGGGGAAAAAAAACTGATCGGGAGCGAGATGAAAATGAAGGGAGGGATGATTTTTCCCCCCTTCAGTTAAAAAAAACCCCCCTGGGAGGGGGAAAACCCCCCTGGATTTCAGGAACTGAGAAAAACAAGCTACAAGAAAACGCGAAAAGGGATAAGCAATACATTTCCTTTAAAAATTTGAGGAATTTAAAAATTCTGCCTGCCCGGGCTGTCACTAAGGGAGCTTTTCGAACATTTTTGATAAAAAGTATGCAGGGAGCAGAATTATTACAGTATTGTGGTTTATATCAGTGTCGGAGAGGGGTTTCTGCCCCAAGCCTTCCCTGAAAGTAGCATTCCGGCGTATTACACACTATTACACAAAAGTTTCTAGTTTACGGAGACATAATTCTGCACCTGGTTCAATATATTTTTATAGAGAGAGAAAAAAACTTGCCGTGCTCCGTCAAATCCACATATATTAAAAATAGTATAGTGGATTGCAGAGGCACCGTGCAATAACACTCACTCGGGGTGATCTGTAATAGGGAGCTGTAGAGACTCCATCTGTCACTGTCCAGGGTTTTGCAAAACCTTGTAATGCCCCCCTTTAAACTTATTATATTTGGGAATGCAAAACTAGATTTTCAAAGAAGGGGGATTTTGTGACATTAAATCATTTTTTTATGGTGGACATTCTTTCAGTCCCTGCAGCCTGTCTACATTATGGGAAAATTATGCGTTAAAGAGAGTGTTTTTTGTACATTAGGCAAAATTTTTTTAAGGAGTATTCCAGAATTTTCAGAAACCTTTCTAGTGGCCCAGACTCACCTAAAGGGGTATTCTCACCACATTAATTAAATTTTTAAAATGTAGGGAAGGTAAATAAACATTTTTTTCCAAATGTTTGATTTTTTTTACTTTTGAATTTGAGCAGTTTATCTCCTGCTTTTTAAATCAAGCTTACTAGGTTACCGACAACCTTTTTGCTCTGCAACCTTCTAGGTGGTGATGTTTTCCATGCGGTCTTAACACAGACAGGAGTATTTATCTTTTTACGCAAAACTTTAACCCTTTTGAGCTCTGGGGCATTTTTGCCCCGTTTATTTAAACTCGGGATTATCAAAAGTCCTTAACGGGCTCGGTAGGTACAGAAAAAGATTACCAAATTTTTAGTAGAACCCCCCAACCCAACGGAAGTGTGAGCCTGAAGTGACTGTGAGCTGTTGTGAAACAGCATTGTGAGAACACCCCTTTAAGATAAAAAAATAATGGGTACTCACCTCTCTTGCTGGCACCATTCTAGCGTCACTGAAGCTCTGGTGTTTCCTGAGGGTTCCCACTGGAAACATAAAAAAAAAACATGGCTCGTAAAAAAGTCACTGGATATGGTATGTGGCGTACAAACAAGAGTTAGGAGGGGAGGCGAGTACCCATTATTTTTTATTTTATTGCAGTCCAGACCACAAGTAGGGTTTCTGAAGCTTCTGGAAAATCTCTTTAAAAGTTCAATTTTTTTTTATATAAAGGGGCATTTTTTTTTGCCTACAATTTAAGTGTGTTTAAAAAATCGAATTGGGTGTTGAGTTGCTCCATGACGGGGAGGTACAGATCAGACGTGCTGTTAACAGCTGAAATCAGAGGTAAGGCAGATCCCCGCCCTTTTTCCCGGGGAGATGTGCAAAAAACACAAAAAAAGCTGTTCTGTTCTGTTGCTAGTATCCTCCCGCGACGCGAAACTGTTGTCATGGAAGCTGGGGGCCTAATGAAGACCTATGGATTTTTCTAATTTTCCCCCTGTTCCCCTGTTTGCAATATATTTTTTTGTGAATAGTGCAACAATGATTTCACCCCTTAAATGGGGTTTTCACTACAAGAATAAAGGAACACTAAAAGAAGATGTTTTCCAAATAACTCTTTTCTTTATCTTTTTTTGTTTTAAAGGGGCTCAAATGATTTTTATCACCTTTGCGGCCTCAGGGTTTTCCCCGTGACCAACCCTTTTCTCCTTTTCCCCTCGTTTTTCTATTGATAAGGGGTGCCCCATAAAGGGAGGAAGGATAACTTTTTTAAAAACCCTTTCCAAAAACATAATTATTACTCTTTTTAATTTGTCAGAACTTCTCCCCCTAAAGAAGGTAATTTATTTAAAATTAACAAATAAACAGAGAGTCTGAAAACACAGACTCTATGTAATTAAGACAGCTTGACCAGGAAGTGACGGGCAAAGCAGCATTTTTATCATGTATCTCATGAAAAAGTTGGATGAGAAACCCCTTTAAGGGTATACAAAGGGGAGTAAAAAAATGCAATAAAAAAGAAAAAAAAAAGTAAAATAAAAAAAATCAAAAAAATTCAAAAAGTTTTTCAAGACCCCTCCATTTGCCATTTTGCAAAATAAAATAAAAAAATTCTTCCATCCAGGACTTGTGTCTTACAGTAAGAAAAAATATTTTAATTTTTTCCTAATGATTTTTATTTAAGAATCACTTGCTTTTTTTAAAAGCATTTTTATAGGTTCACAAATTTAAATATATTTAAATTTCCTTTGAGTTGAATGTTGTTTTCTTCAGAGCATATTCAGGGGTAGTCTAAATTGTACATTATTAATATATACTAAAATCATTTTAATTTTTCATATTTTAATTTTCCCTCATCAAAGATGGCACCATATAATACAAGGAATTAAACTCACAGCAAATATAAGATTAGCATATTATGTTAATTTATTTTAGCTACATCTTCGTTATAAAATGTTTTTAGGGAGGCAACAAAAAAATGGCCCCAGACATGTTTTAGCATGGAGTTATTAAGGGGTGTGGGGGTCATGTGCCCCCGGCCCCCCTTTGCCGAGTTAGTCATCGCTTTCCGATACGAATCTTTGGGGGTTTAATGAATGAGCATCTCCTAGTTTCAGTAGACAAAACCTTTTGAAAAAGCTGTAGTAGTGGGGATATTTTTATTACCCCCAGCTGTATGTGAAATGAACGAAAGGGTGATGGTTAAACATTAAAACTTCCCTTTTTTTTATAATCAAAATTGTTGCGTTGGCTATTTTACCCTATTTCCTTTGTACTCGAAAAATAAAATGTCTTCAAAAATTTGAATAACCAAAAACTTCATTTATTTCCTTTCTTGTGCTTTTATTTTTTGTTTCTGTGCATGTACAAAAAAAATCTTTAAAACACTGCTCCATTTTCATACATCTTCAAAGATATAAATGATCAAACATTTGATGCAACGTAGCACTATCACAAAAAAAAAAAGGTAAAAAACCTTTAAAAGGGGAAATTTTCGCCAAATTTTTTTTTTTTTTACTTATTAAAATAAGCCCCTATCCCTATTCTTTTTTTCTCGTCATTTTTTTTTTCCCCAATTTTAGATTTTCAAATTTAGCCGTTTATATATGATTGGGGGGAAGACATTCTTGCTTGCAGCTTTAACAGCAGTTAAGAGGGAATTTTA